>JAOBYE010140333.1:0-18700 GCA_025403585.1 Parazoanthus swiftii | reverse complement strand
GTAGTAGTAGTAGTAGTAGTAGTAGTAGTAGTAGTAGTAGTAGTAGTAGTAGTAGTAGTAGTAGTAGTAGAAGTAGTGGTGGTATTAGGCGCCTTTCTAATCACTTACATTGACAGTTATTTTGAACTTAATTAAATGTCATCGAGTGCCGGAAGCTGAACTTGTTCCATGGACGGGTGGACTGAAACAGATTAGGGAGCGTGACGGGTGTCCAGTCAGTGTCCCGACATACTATGTTTACTATATGGACCAGCTTTTCAAAATATGTTTGATTTTGTCTTATCCGAATTTTTAAGTACGAAGTAATAATACATAGAACCATCTAGAAAAGTAATTTTAAAGCAAACATAGCTCTTTGTCGTAATCAGTAATAACAATTGTTCATTTCAAAATTGCATTTGCAAACCAATTTATTATTCATTAAAGCCAGAAGTTCCAATGAATCGCTAACGTCTGACACTATTTCTTTTTTGTCAAATGTACTTCGAAGGGCGAATATTTGTTTCTTGGAAATAGCACAGGAACCATCTGCGCAATTTGTTTTTACCGAAAAGCGTTTCGTAAAAGACGAATCACAACGCTGGCAGGAAGTCGGTTCTGCCCAATCAGGTCTTTTAACTTCAGTCTTTATAAAACCATTTGAATTAAGGGTCATTCCGTGCTGACTTCATCAGTCAGCTGCAAGCCTCCTGTCACAATTTTTCTAGTTCACTGTCGCTATACATGTATCTGAGGTAAGGGTCTACCTTAAGGGATTTGCTCTTTAAACCAGTCTGTTTTCGTTCAGCGAAAGTGTAACTCTTTCATTCATTTTATATCAAGGATTAACCTGCCAGTTGTAACAACAATCAACACCACGTGAACCTAAGGTTTCCCTAAAAAGCCTTCAATATTTAATGCTTTCATTTAGTACCGGCCAAGGTTAACACGGCGACCGAACTCGGCCTCTTCACACCGCTTCTGAACCTGGTCAATATATCTCAAACACTAAAGCTATAAACACAAGAGGGATCAAGTTGCAAAGACGACTAGTATTAGTATTTGCCACATTTAGAAGTGAACCGGCATCGATCAAAGTTTGTCGCCTTGGACCGCACTCTTCAAACTGATCACTCATGTAAGTAAAAGTAATGCATTCAAACATTGTACACGAATATAACTATAAAGTTTTCACTGCGGACGAATCTTCGAAGGTATCATTTTGTGGGTTTCAAGGCTGCAAATGTAATACTCCTGAATATGCTAGTGTTAGTTTACTATTTATTTTGATATTCGCGCTTCAGTTAGCGAATATCTAAGTTATTCTTTATTGAAAAGTAAAACATGTACTGTTGTCCATCCACATGCGGAAACCACACGTACGTAGGCTCGTGTCACGAATCTGTGCCCCCTGAGGGAAGTTAGTTTAGTTTTCTCTTTCAGTATTCACTGAAGACGTCTCTGCAAGAAAATAAGTCGGAGTGAGAAAACTTTTCTTTTGCATGTAAATTAAAAAAGTGAGTCAACTACTTTACAAGTAAATATGTTGTACCGTGGTCCAGTTTCGGTAAATTAGTTTGATCTTATCTTATGTTGTTTAGTTTTGCTTCACAATAAATGTTTTACTAGAAAGTGCCACACGTTGATTTTGTTTTCAGTAATGCTTTTTTGTTATGCTTGACCTAATCCTTAAAGGGTGATTAGGAGCTAGATTCTCCCGTTTGTGGCCTTGTTAAAGTTTGTTAGTTTGCAAGGAGAACTTAATTCTTTGTCAGCTACGTGCAGTAAAGCTTGACACGTGTGGAAGTAATTCGATCGAACGCAGAAATCTGCGGCCCATCTGTCTTCTTTTTTTTGTATTGACAATCAGAAGTTTGCGCTATTGGCTTCAGAATAACGAGTTTGGTCCGAGATATAGCGGTATGGACTATGGCACCGAAATGTATTTTAAACGCGAATTCACAAGAACAGACGAAATAACTTGTGAGTCCGTATCAGCTGAACAATTTATCGTTGCTGCCCCGGAGCATGGTTTTTCACAGCGAAATCAATCAACTCTAATCTATTAAGTAGTACTTCATTCATAGGGAGCCTTGGCCTTGAACTTGCTGCTGAAAAGCAGCTAAGAACTCAAGTCTTGTGCCTTTGCCGCGTACTGCGCTTAATAATTATTTTGTTACACGAGTTTGGATATTGCACGCAATTCGGTCACGGCCAAATCATCGAACAGATGTTCCGCCCAGTTTGTTTGAAGGCACAGGAGTAGTGCTGAATTTGTTAATTATTTGCGTGTTCGTTCCGCAGACATGCGAAGTTCTTCAAAATATTGGTAAACAGTTTTTTTTAAAGTGATTTCAAAAAGAAACGAATGTTTGCTGATGGAAGTTCAGTTGCTGTCTCAGTCCCAGTTTGTATATGTCACTTTACATATTATACCTGTGTCTGATCAGCACAGTCACTCCGCTATATATCAGATTGATTTGTTAAACTAGAATCTTCTTTTAAAAAAGACTACTATTTTCAATGATCGTAGTTTTGGCCTATTCACCTTTGTAAGCAGATGAACAAGGCGGGGGGATGTTTGTGTTGCAGCCAATTGACAACTTACTCAGTGATGAACATAGGCCGTCAACCCATGTCGTCAAAATTCAAGCCCAACCCGAATGAAACAGCAAACTTAGTTACCGAAACGTTCGGTTTATCCAGTGAGGTTCACTGAACTAGCTATGTAATTTTACTATGCTTGTTTTTAGCGTATGGAGTTTATGGACTAGCGCCTGCCCGATTGAGTTTTTTCAAAAAACATTCAGCCTTCATACATTTTACTATACACTTTCAACTGAGTTTATATAAAACAAATCTATATTATAGCCGCAATCTTGTCTAAAAGGAGCACTTGAACATTAGTCTTAAACTAATCATCTCAGAACTCTATAAAAAGACTCGTCGATGAAAGAATATCCTTTAAAAAGTCAGAGCCTGTTTTACCGGAAGAATTAAAGTGATTTGGGAGGAAGGAACAGCTGCTAGCAAAATAATCAAAGTATTGCATGTCACGATTTCCAGGTTATTATGCATTTGTGATAGAAGTGGCCTTTGAAATGATTGGAACGATCACGATTACTCTAGATCTTGGCCCGCGGTCAGCGGACACCAGAAAGTGTTAAACACGAACAGACATAGAAAGTTCAACGGCTTATTTATTGGTAAAATTTGAAAGGGAGCTATGAAAAATTTTGTCGGAGAAGTCCAGAACACGCCTCTGCAGGAGATAACTTTTGGTCTATCGATGCCTTATGCCTTTTTCATGTCATGCATAAATGTATGTACGTTGTTTTTTTTGTCTTTATATGTATTTACTATTTATCTCGCAGTTCGACGTCTATTTAACCGGCTAAGATCAAATAAAACTTTTGTCTTTTAGTTTTCATAATATCAGAAATACCATGGACACCCGATGACCTTCTTTACAATTTAACCTGGGGCAGTACGTGACCAGACAGTTTTTTTAGCTGTGTCATGACTAACGTGTACGAGATAAAGCAATTATTTGAAGACTCTTTAGGCCAAGTAAAAAAAAACACTTATGTTTAGCGTCCAGATTTTTGAAAAAGAAGGAGGAAGCGGGGCTTTTTTTAAAAATCTACTTTAACCGATTTTAAGAATAAGGTAAAGGCAGGTGCTTCTATAAGAGAGTCAGTTATTATCATTTATCGTTTTATACTCCATTACTCGTCAATTGGCTCTCCGTCGTCTCCACTTGCAAACGAACTGAGCAAAAACATCGCTCAGAGTTTGCTGTCCATCCACAACAGAACGGGCATACCAAGGCTTTATAACCTTATGCTTTGATCTTATTGAACCAGAAATGAAAACCATGCATGATGGCTAAACAACTTAAAATAGCTTTGCTCGAAAGGCTAGTAGATTGAAGCGTTCACGCAACAGAGATGACCAGAATAATTGTACTGTAATATGGTCTAATATTACAGCTTGAGAGGCAGTAGTGCCTGGTAGAGCGATTTACGTTTGACCTTGCATTAAGAACGCCCAAATAAAACGCGAACAGAGCTCGAATCACGAATGACGTTTATTGGCTGTGCGAACAGAACGTGAGCAGTATGTACGTTGGCTTGACGAACTGAGCGCGTGCAAGCACGAAGATTTGTGCCATCTTTCTGTTATGATCGTGTTTGTAGTTTTCATTCCATTGGACAAACGAACAGAGAAATCCACGATGTCCAGAATTTCCCGCCATTGGTTGACGAAACAAAAGAGAACAATTTCCGAACGCGTTTTTCAAGGTCAAACGAATGTCACTCTAACGGTTTAATAACAATTCATTTTATTTTCCACTTTTAATTTACATTTTCAGATTTAAAAAAAAAAAGAAAAAAGGAGGCGGCATCGAAAAAGAAAGAGGGCGGGGACGCTAAACACAAGTTATTTTTTCTACTTTGCCTTTATATGCAGATATGTGCATGACATACCTTTGGTAGTTCCTGTTTCACAGTTTATTATCAACATCATCGGTTCTTTGTGTAACAAAAAAAGAAATTAAGTTGAAACCGATTTCTTCTACTGGTTCAAAGTGTGTTTCAATTGAGATTACGATGTTTTATTTGTTGAGCAGTTTCTTGTTTCGTAACTCTCGTATTACCATAAAGTCAAGGAGTGATCTGAAGTGTTGATTATACATGGGCTTGATTTCTGTTGCTCAAAATTTTGAAACAATCACTAATAATTACTCATTTCCACTGAAAGGTTTAAAGTTTGTTTCGAGATGACCGCGAGACCACAGACAGTACATGTAAGTGGTTGCCGTAGCTGGTGCTTTATCAAAAAATATAACCGTGATTGAAGAAGGTGAACAGCTGAAAAAACGGAAGTTGAATTAAAAACTGTAGGGTTGGTGTCTCTGGATCCCGCGTATCCAATTTCTAGTGCTTTAATGTTATGGTATATTTGAATTGCGATCTTAAATTTATTTAAACTACAATACTGATCCTGTTGCTTCACTGGAACACAACCTTGGCCTGAGGGCGTTTTTGTTATTTGTGAGCCAAAATATTATAATAATGTTTTATAATATAACAACAGGTAAGAAAGTTCAATTGTTGGTAAACCTCACAAAAAAATTTAAATGATGAACTTTATATCGAAGATAAAGCGCAATAGTATATTGAATGCAAGGCTTTATTGAAAGCCACATATTTTTAATATTTACAGATTTCTCTCAAAAGTCAAATACGGGGGGATTCTCAGTAACGTAAGTGCCAAGAAACGGATTATTTTTGAGATACAACGCAACAACTCGTTTGGTCAGAGCAGCACTTCCTCGTTGTTTTGATACATTATGAATTATGTTTTGTGAACAAAATTAGAAATCACTTGTAACAGGAATTGCTTAAACTTTTGTCTTATGATGCTGAGGCTAGCGACTCAGAACCAATCATGCACAAATACGCTTCTCAGGTCTTTAACAGATATCTGACTTTCTATCGCTAATGTTCGCTGTGTTTGTACACGTACAGGAATGAGTTGTTAAGCTTTGTTAAATTGCCAAGAGGAAACGGTTTATGTTTTAGTCTTGTAAGTTGTATAAAAATTAAGCTACCGGTGCATCATATCCGAAATTCATCCAGTTCGCCCGGTCTTCACTTTCCGATCAACAGTATCGACTACATGTACAAATTTTCAATATTTTTCTGAATGTTGATCTGATCTTCCAGTTTAAGACGATGGCACTGAGTCATCAGCAAAATACTCGATCGTCTTACGCAGATAAACAAAATGCATTGTAACCATGAACTACCGAATTTCCCCATGGCACCTTGCAGGCTCTGGTATATACTGCTGGAGGTAGGATTGAAAACATAAGCGTATTTTAAAAACCTTTATACATTTTTGGTGGATAAAGTTTTTGAAATTGAAAAGTTAATGTGTAAAGCTTACTCTTTTTTATCAATATAGTATTAAGTAAGCACAGAAACCGCCATATGTTCGATAGATCTACCCACTCTTAGTGCCTTTTGGCTTATCTGTTGGTTGGATTGACGCGAAACCAATTGCAACTGCAAACATACATGTTAGTAATATCTATCTATCCAGCTCACTTGCTCACTTGGCCTGGCCTTCATTTACATGTAATGTTTGCTTGTAAACGAGTAAAGTAACTCATTGAAAGGCGCAAACTTTTTCTTTTTTCAAAAAGTTTACATTTACGGTTAACATTGAAACTAGCATAACCAATTTCTTCGCTTCCTGACAGCTGACGCAGGTTTGATGTTGAACGCTTTGACGGAACCGACCGGCCAGATGCCGTTTCAATCGGCTCTGAGTTGGAGCTAGACATTTCACAGCTGCTAAAGTTGTCAATGTTTGATGGGCTTTGTTCTAAAATGCACTGCAAACCACTTTCGGCAATGCGAGAACTGTCATCGCGCACTTGAAGTACGGATTTCTTATCGACAGATACGTGATAGGTTGTTTCTACTCACAATTATAGTGCGGATCTCGTGGATATGACACAAATGAAAGTAAACACGGTTTGACAATATACGTACCAACTTTTAAAGTCTCATCTTCCTGTTTTCTTGCAATAACTCGACGCCGCCATGTGCCATTCTTGGCCGCTTTCAATAGAGGGCATGTGCGAAAAATTTATGAGAAATTTTTCCTTCAGGTTCTCCAGACTTAAAAATTGACAATTCCCACGCCTTCGTCGTATTTTAAATATCTTTAGCAACTTGCTTGCTGTCTTAGCCGAACTAAACACTTACCAACACCTTATTTATTTGTACACGTATAGAGGCTTTTACTATAGAATTGCAAATTTTTTTGAAAAATTTATTGTACAATATGTTGTAAGGCTGTCTTTTCATAATTTCCTGGGATTCAGTCGTCTTGTGGTTGTGTGATAAGCACCCGCCCCCTCAAAGCCACTGGATGCGCGCAAGAGTTCTCCTTTTGAGAGATTATCACACAATGGATTTAGGATCATGAAATAAAAATAAAAATGCAGAAAGCCAGAATACGCAACACGGAAGCCACTAACAGCGCAAATTGTGCTTTTGATGCATGTTAAAGTAAAAGTTGTTTCAGCCACGAGGAAAACAATAGTAGGTCGAGTGTCGTGATATGGTTTACTATAGTCTCCTTTTACGCTCGAAAAGACCCACGTTTTGAAACCCAAAACAAAGTCGGGTCATATGTTTGGTTTATTCTGTCGGTTGCTATCCTGTGATTAGCTCCCATCAAGCAGTAGCCAATCACAACGCCGCTCTTTACTCCCTGGGGTTTATATTTGCTGTTCGACTTCGAGGTGTTCATTTCGGCGCGTGCAAATTATTTTTATGTTATACGAGTGGTGAGGCTGCACAGCTTGATCAAAGGCAGTGTAAAATATTAAATGGCTCCATGAAGCGGACTTCAACAAAGGTACTTCTCTCGATAATTTATTTATGTCGCTAGCAAGTAGTTAGTGAACCTAGTCTTGTTGATTTCGCTGTCAACTCGGTGAATGAAATCGACGATTGGCCGTTGCATATGGGGTCACTGATCGTGAAATCGAAGGTGTAAAAAATGTTTTGGAGCTCAGTTTCAGCTGAAAATTATAAATGAATCACGAATTTGATGCTGTCCCTGTCTCAGAAACTTAATTCGCACTTTCCGCAGCAGAAGAAGAGTGTACCGTGAATCATATTGTAGCTCATTGTGAGGGGCACCTGGCTTGCCTTTGTGTGTATGTTCCCCCACATTTGATTTTTAAAATTTCTTTGAGACTTTACAGTTCAATAACTAAAATACGAATAGTGACAGAAAATAAGCTCACACATTTGCGTGCCTGTAAACTTCATAAAAACTTTGATAACGATAACCGCCAAAGGATCAGTGAAGAGTCCCGAACAACACTAGATACCTGACTTGCAAAATTTCGTGTGACACATTCTAAAATTTTTCGTCGCCAACGTCTCGCATTTTACAAATTTCTAAAGCATCGAAACCGAATCATTTTCAAATCGAACAAGTAAAGATACGTATAATTTCCTTGTTTTCAAGTTTCATGTCTTGGTTGTGAAATTTGAAAAAGTGAATGCAGAATCGAAAACGTGCCAAGAATCCACGAATGGGAAAGCGTTCATTCAACTTCTCGCAAACCGCAACTACTTACCATAACCAATCTTTTCTTTGATAATGAAAGCTGCTTGGACTTTTACTACGACAAAACGAATGTCTTCACGTTTTCCTAAGCCGTAGCTTCTGCCTTTTTATTAATGCCGTTTAATTCAGTGGTGCATATATTATTCAATCATTTGAAGCTCTTCGCCAACCGCAAAATTTGCGGCACTGAACCAATTCATCGCCACTCATCGGCAAATATATGGTACGGCGCACGAAAAGGACCCGTTGTAGATTTGAACGAGTTTACTTTCTCTATTTCTCTGTTTTTGACATAAATTGTTTTGCTTTGCCCAGGCCTGTGCCAGTCTGAAGTAATCTGAGGCGCAAGTGATTCGCGGGAATTTCCCTCCAAGTTCAGCACCCTCGACCTCGAGTTCTACGTCGACGTAGTAACGCCGCTTCGATCACAACCTGACACAACTCACCACAAGACGATGCTGAAATTTCTCACCTCAAAATTCAGAAACCAGTCCCTCAATGAAGTTAGGCCTTACGACCCTCAGGTAAAGAAGAATCTGTCTAGTTTTTAATCAGAAGACATCTTTATATTTACTATGCTGCCTCGGGATGAGTTGCTACGCAGGGGATTTTTGAAAGCGGTTTGGTGTAATGAAGTTTTAGAGCTCGATTTTGAAGGCATTTTTGGTTATATTTGTAGGAGATTTTACGCGAAGAGTCCGATTTGGAAGACATAGAGAACAACGAAGAAGAAGATGAAGAGCTCAAGAATATAACTGAAGGTAAAATTGCTTTTGCTTTCAATAAGTTAGGACAATCTTTATCGATGTTTGAGATGGAGTAATTTGCTTCTTTCACTTTCGTTTCCAGATGAGCCAAGAAACAACAATGTCAATCGAGAGGAACCAACCGCTAAATTTATCACGGGGATAACACTGGTTGAATCGAAAGAAAATATACCACTAGACCAGGATTATAAACTGTCTGATAGAATTGATGTCGATTCGGAAAACTATAATTATTACAACAAAAGCGCATCGGGTTTAAGACGTCAAGAGTGTAATAGTGCGGAGAAAAGAAAATGGTCACAAGTCAACAATGCTCACAAATTACTGCTCCAGTTTGCGTCAAACGGAACGGATAGCTGTTCAAGCGATGAAGAGATTAAAGAACTTTGCTCAAGCCCTGTATTTCTTAGTGCAAGTCCACCGGTTAAATTGACGAAGGTAGCTGTGCTTTCGAAGCACTCTGCTTTCTCCGCCCGAGTTCGACCGACTGATGGGCATATGCGAAAGAAACACAGACTGACAGAGGATGACTCTCTGGGCAGACCATCACTAAACTTCGAAAAAATGCAGCAGGTATGTCAGTAAATGAAGATTTTATTCTTTCAGATATCTATCAGGGAAAGTTAGAACTGGTGGATTTTATTTATACAGATATATTCTGAAAGGAACACGTTTCTACTTGCATTTGTGGGTAATAACTATTGTTTGCCAAACACTGTCATTGTTGGCGATCGATTGATGTACTTTTTAAAAACGTGAATATTCAAATCACACAAGTCTGAATTGAGGGTCCTTTCGGAAAAAACACCAAAAAGAAAAATTCCATATCTTGTAATTTTTATGTCTCATTTTACGGGTTCGGTAGATACACATCCCTCTGCTACACAGTAGTAGTCGCCACATGTGTTCAAAAATTCCATCCATGGTTACTTTTCACTTTTGACTGAAATTTTTTACGCAAAAGCGCCCCATGTTTACAAAATGCAATTAAATTGCATTTATTTGAAAAAATAGGTTTTGTCGTGACCATCAATTTTCCTTAGTGAAGATACAGACAGACATTCGATAATAAAATTTTGGATAACAGTGTCGACAATAAAATTGATTTTTCTTTTTGACTCTTGTTGGTCATGTTTTAGATAAGCTTTGAAGTGAATAAAATTTGCACTTCTTTCATTGATTGACAGTCGGAAATGGCTCCAAGAACCCAGTGGGGGTTATATTTATTTTATGGGTTGCACAAAATTGTCATAGTTTATAATCTAATCAGGCTAGGTTTGACTCGAGGCTACAACTGCAAGTTGGATGGAAGGTTTCTGTTCCTTGTTGATTTCGTGGTATGCTTGGTTTGTATTAAATTCCCTTTCATCAACCGCAAGGCCCATTGTCGGAAAATGATTGATGTACGTTACACCAAAATGATGTGACAATTGTGCACAAGAGACAGAAATTAGAAAATAAATGCAATTGGATCTTTTATTCCATCTGGCTTTTAGCCACATTGAAGTTCTTTCCCTAGTAATGCATTGTTGAAACCTCTCAAAAAATTGTACTTTAACGTGGATCTTTTTGTGAATGGTTTTTTTAAGTGTGAATGATGAGTGGCTGAACGAGTTTTCTTGTTTGAAAACATGAACCAAAAACATGTCAGAAGTCAATTTTCATCCACATAGTCATTTTGTCTGTACAATTGACATTTGTTAGCCTTTTACATAATCTTAATGTCTTTAATGAGTGCATTAAAAAGATTCAGAAAACTATTTCACTTGATTGTTTCTTACATTTAAAAATAGAGGCTGTTTTGATGCTTTGAAACTGGTCGATATCTGGCAATTTCTAAAAATACCCAACTGTTACCAAAGATCATTGGAAAAGATTTGTAGTTTTTTTTCACCTTTATATTTGTTCCATTCTGCATCAGAATTAAAACCAAAGTCCTTTTGTAGCAGCACGAAAGAAATAATTTCAGTCTGAGTTATAAACTGTCATAACATTTTCTGCTGTTTTGTTTTCCAGTGCGTACAGTGTATTAAACTGTTATGACGAGTATAATTGTACATCTGATTACCCAGAGAACTTCATATTGTCACAAGTTAACATACAACAAAGCTACTTTACTAAATCGAGTTCAGGCTAAAAAGACCATCCTTTGTGAGAATGAACTGGTAGGCCTTCTGCCTGAATGTTTTTTTAAAATTCTGGAGGAAAGTAGACAGGTTGTCATTAGAAGGCAGCATCAGGTACTAGTACCATGATACACCAGGGCCAGCATCTGCCTACTTATTAACTGATTTCAAGTGTTTGATTTTGCCTGTTGATTCTTGCCATGGGTATCTGTCTACTTCAAACCTTAATGATACCCCTGAAGTAGAATGCAGACCATTGAGTTTTAAAAGGAAAGTTGAGGGGGTTACTGTCGTGAGTGAACAAGTGGGGTCAGTAACATCAATAAATCAGGCTTGGCGCGCAAAGTACATGCATGTGTACACTTTTGAAAATGTGGATTAAAGTACAGTGTTGTTTATATAGCTTTTCATCAATTTGACAAGAGTACACATGTTGGTCACTTAACTAATCAAGTATACTTTTTATGAAGTTGTCAAGTTTTTGGAGCAATGTCAGTTTTATTCATTATTTAGAAAAACTGAAGAAAGTGACATGACTTAACAGGTGACACAATCAAGTGCTTAATTTGAAAAATTCTGTATTTTACCTATACCTGCACTGTAGCACAGTTGGGTGTTAAAAAGAACAAATAAAATTTATTAAAGTGACATACCAGCTGCTTTTTACAGTACAGTACAATAATGGTTAATTAGATAAACTTGAAGTTGGCGCAGTATAGCAGGACAATGTCATGGTCCTGAACCTTGATGCAAAATGTATTTTAAATCTACAGACAGTGGCTGTTTTTGCTGTGGCAGTGGCAATTTACAGTTGTTATCCAATATGTTTGCCATCTTAGATTTCTGGAAAGTTTCAGTTTTTCTGTAGCATACTTCCTTGAGATATATAGAAGTTGTGTATTTACCAGCTGAAACAGGAACAAACTCAAAACAAAATTGAAAAAAAGTCGAGGTCCTTAAAAAGTTAGGATACAATGGCTGCTTTCTTGCTGTTAACATTATTGGAGAACCATACAGTGCTACATGTACCAGTCTGTGCCAGGGTGAAACGTTTGCCATGATAAAAGTCTTGGAATGTTTTTAAATTGGGTACCGTAGTAGCTAGTGTACTACAGCTTACTGATGATCCAAGGTGTAGTATGTTTTCCACAAGACTCAGTGCTTAGGTGTGGCTTGAAAGTTTTGAAATTTTCTGCACATACCAGGGCCCAAAATTGCAACCAGTTAGATGCCAATGCAACCACAAATTCAGCTTTGGCAACCAGATTTTTTGAGTTGGTTGACATAATTTCATGATATAAATATTAAACTCATGCAGTGGACACCAACTGGAAAAAGAAGTGGAGCTGCTCAAAATTCACCTGGAGCAGAAGAGCTGACAGAGATTGCAGAAAATAGAAGACAGATATAGAGGGCACTAGAGGAGCATTGTTGAGGCCTTATGTCTTCCTGGAGATAAAGAGGCTTAAGCTTGATGATGATGCTATTTCTTAAAACAATTTTTAATTGAAAGCAGTTACTTAAAACAGGTACTACTTTGCAGCCAACTGCATGATGACACAAATAGCACTCAGTCAAGATAAATGGGCTAAAACACATGCATGCATTGCATTTTCTTGGGACCCTATTCTTTGTCAATTAATAAAAAAACCCTACCCTAGCTGCCTCTGTATGTGTGCCTGCATGTAAATACAACCATTCTTTTAAAAGTTTATTCTGTTTAATGCACATTTTTTGCTCTTGTCTCTGTACTAAATAGTTAAATTATCTTGTTTCTCACAGAAAACGTTATTCAAGAAACACAGCCATAGCTCATCAAGGCCTCGGGTTGTAAGAATCAAGGTAATTTCAAACAATGATGTTTTTTAATCATCAACAGACAAGCGAATTTGCTAAAAACATAAAATAATGTAAAGGTTTCTGTTTTTTACCACCATTAAATATTACTATATCATAACTTTCAAGCAACATATGAAGAGGTCGGTGCAATAACGTCCTATGTGATGATTTGAAAGCACCCTTCACAAAATTATTTATATTTATCAAAATCTCCACTTCATACAGTGCTACAGTACTGTGGCCATTAGAATCATATCATGTAGCCAAGACATTTTTCTTGTATTCCAAGTTGAGTTCCGAAAGGCTTTCTCGTACATCGTGATGGATTTGTGCCAGTTTTTGTTATCTCGTGTTGCCAAAACATTTCAGTTTGTCAACTCTTGTACTCCCATCCTAATATTTGTTTCTGTGGCAACTTGGTAGGGTCTTGAACACAGTCTATTTTTGGCATTTGACTGCATTTTGCAAAAAAAGTAGTCAGTGAACTTCCATTTTTATTGCATCAAAATGGTTTGCTTATCAAGCAGTTGCTTTAAGAAAGGTTTCAAAAAATTCTGTTAAGAGGGTTTTGTGCCACATTATTTCAAAATCTTAAGGTACCACCGAATCTTCTCGACAGAGTTCTTTAAAATTTCTCTAAATAAGCTTCTTGGTGAGCAAACAATACTTTTGGCACATTGAAAAAGGAGGTTTACCAACTAACTTTTGAGTAAAATGCTATTGAATGCTAGAAAAAAGCTGTACTTGAGGCTCTGTCAAGTTGCCATGGCAACCAAAATCTCTGTAAGAGTACAAGGGTTAATATTAAAGCTGAAAAGTTACTGTAACATCAGCTCTTAACAAGTAGCAATTAGCGTTTACTATGAACAAGTAAGCTTTTCATAAAGTTAAGGGGCAGTGTAATAATGAAAAGTGTTTTAAGCCACCTTAACCCCCTTTTCAAATACTAATGTTAACCGTTTTAGCAGCTCACTTGATAAAAGTCAGCCATGACCCCTTTGAGTGTTTAGAGAAAAATAGCTTATTAATGTCAGAGGTTCTGATTTCCTAAAGTACAGACAGTCCCTACTTTCTCTCTTGAATTTTTCAAGCCTCAGAAAAAATGTTATGCAAGTCAGTTAGATGTTGATAATGGGCAATCAAATGTGAAGCACTGGGGCTTGGTGAAATGGTTCTCAACTAGCTAGTACACTGATATACTGCTTCATGTATTAAATGTCTACTTTCTTTGTTTGATTTGCTTCAAGTAATTAATAGGACTTTCACCTTGCCCCAGTGTTCTCACTCTCATGGTTGCATGATTTCCAGGAATGGTCTAAATGTACAATAAATTGATATAATGTTAACTTAAAATAAGTTTTTTACTGTATTTCATGTGATATAAATTTTGCTGTATAGCAGAAGTAGATTTTATTGCAGCTGAGTTTATTTCTATTTTCTTGCAGAGTATTACTAGTTCCGGACTGAGAACTGCTGCTTCATACAATCCTGCTGTTCTGTCATTCAGACCAATCCATGTTAACACTCCCTTGAATCTGGCCCCAGTTGAAGAACCAAGCTTTGTGTTCTAAAACAAGGAGAAACACAGTCCTCCATGTTTGACTGGGTGATCTGTACAACTGATACTGCTTCTTTGTCACACAAGATTGGACCCATATTGGCTGCACATTCCCAGTAACCACTCTGGTGAACCATTCAGACTATTGTGTGTTTCACAAGAAGTTTAACATGTAGTTAAATCAAGTACTGATGCCTTTATTTTTTTTGCTTGGTGAGTTTAGGCATGCAAGTTATTTGGTTTGGATATATAATTACAATATTAACTTGGTATTTCAGAGTTGTATCAAACCAGTTATGTAAGTCGGCCCTTTTAACAAGTATTGTCTGTTAAATGAAAATAATGTTAACCTTAGTTCTTAGAGGAGTTTCTACATGCTCTACGTCTACATTAAGTTAAAAGGTTTTCATTAGTTAAGAAACTCTATTTGATCAATAATTGTTAGTTATTAATTATAACTATAATAGAGTACATCATCAGAGACATACATTGTAGTTATATGGTAGATTATATCAATTGAAATAGTTTACTTAATTCTTCATATGTACATGTAAGTTTGAAAGCTTTGCCTTTTGTTTTGATTCTTTGTTAAAAACAAGTTTGAAAGCAACTATAACAGGAAGGTGACCATGGAGGAGAATTAGATACAGAATTAACAGTGATCAGGAGAGAAAAAGAGCACATGAAGTAACTCTTGAAATCTGATTGAAATCTAACTACATGTTAGTTGCATAATTTATTTTCAGCTATGACATTACCAGTTCCTACTTATTTGGTCAGACACTACAGTTAAATCTTTGCCACTTTCAAAATATGTTGTTTGAATAATTCCTTTGTTAAACTGAAATAGAAACTCTTATGAAAAAAATGTCGTGGATCCCAATTGCAATTAGAGTTTGTAAAAGTCAACCTCCCTTAAGCTTTAGATGAAGTGGTTTGATCTCAACATAAAAGGAGCTGGATTCCTTTTATCTGCAAGTCAGGTAAGCTGGAAAACCACTGCAAGTCTCAGCAACATTTCTTTTTTTATCATAATGTTTTGTCAGACCTAGGCCTGTTTGAGAATGTTAGTTTTGTACACACATACTTTAAATTTGCTTGTAGAAATTTCAGTGCTATTTAGTTCTGGCTTTTACTTATCGTAAGGCTAAGGTACCATTTAACCTTTCCTTTGCCGTCTTTGGTACCTAGTAACAAGCAGAACTTCAGAAGAGTGTCGTCATTCTGGCATTCTGAGTTATTGTTAATATTGCTTGACATTTACCTAAAAAATGTCTAGAGCTGCATGCTCTATTATGGTAGATTTTTAATTTAAGATTAACTTAACTGAATGCATGCATGAGTATAAAAATTTACCGGCACCTTTGTTAAGCCAGCCAGGTGCCTGTTAAACTGGTGAGTGTGTTTATTTTTGTGTAACAGATTGTGCTTGCTTATGAGTTGAGACATTTATTGATATTTTGTATTAGTGTGGGATTATGAGAAACACCTTAAATTTACTTTTTTATTTTCTTTTTGGTGTGAAAAAAGAATGCTTGCTTTTTCTCAATAATTTTGTGTGGAAGTTTGAGAGTTTGTTTTTTACTAGTTTACAAGTGTACTATCTCATATCTTCAGTGAGAATGCTCATGGCATTGACAATTTGACTCACTGTATACTGTAGTATATTGATTGTTTGGTTATGTTTCAGATTTAATATTGGGTGAAAATCAGTCCAACTAGATATGATCTTTATACTTAGTAAGTTGGTGGCACAATTCTGTTGTTATTCAAATATTCAGTGTAAGTTTCTAAACCAATTATTCTAGCTGTTCTTCAATATTTTTTGTTAGTCACTGCTTAACAGTCTAATTATTTACAAGTTTACTATCTGTGTTCAAGCAACATACTTTGATTGAAGACAGACTTGTGCCATCAAACTTACTATAAACATAGCATGTTATTTTTCTGAACAGAAACTTTTGTTTTATTGTTCAGACAACAGTGTGCATGTTTGTGTGGTGCTTTTTGTCAATTAGCTTGTTTGTTTTGGTCTCTGAACTTTAAGCTAACAGAGAACCTTTGCTGCTAAAGTTTGCTGGATGGTTTGGTAAAAAGCACTTGATGACATACAAAGCTACAGAGCCTAATGTTTTGCCATTTTTAAGCTTTTTGTTTCTGAAAGTCTTGTTTCTCCTTTTTTGCTTCAACATTGGATACAGTAAACTAAAACTCACAAAAGAAAATTGTACCATCAGTTAAAGATGCCCTTGCTACTGAAACTAGTCATTATTTTCAATTTGGGAAAGGTCTTGTTTCAACCATGTTGTTAGAAGTCTTTAGATTATCAACCAGCAAACTGGAATAATGAGACATACTATTTAACTTGGCTGCAACTTGACCTCGCCATTCTGGCAGTTTTTCTATTTGACCCTGAAAGAAGTATATATGCATGCATTTCAAGCCAAAACTAGGGATTTATTTATCTCAAAATTCATGATCATATAACTTGTTGCAGTCAGTAATGACATGACATTCAACCAAATCAATATTCCTTATATAGCCCTGTAGTTTTGTATCTTGTATTGGAAAGTTTGATGGAACAGAGATTGATATTTAACTTTATATATTTATATGAATATTTTGTACATATATTTTATAACTACAGAACAGATAGCAACATTTCAAGTACACTAAGACAGATATTGTGAAAGAAGAGTATTTATTCACTTAGGACAGTGGTTTGTTCATACTTGTGTATGAGTTAGGCAAAAAACAAGTTTTGCTGCAACACATATTAAAAATGCATTAATTACAGATTGTGGTTTCCATTTGTTTCTGGTTGTATTAGTTTAAATAAACATAATATTTATTTATAGAAACAATATTTGGCTGCTGTACCAAGTGCATCCTTTTAATTTGCAATAATTTATGATTAGCCCTTTCCCCCTTACTTAATATGAAAGATATTCTTCTCCACCATACCCCTTAATAAGATTTCATTTTAACCATTCTGTCCACATTTGAACTTATATATACTAAACGCAAAAGTATATAATTTAATATATATTACATTGGGTTGTTTGATTTAGCCTGAGGTACCATAGTAAATTTTTGAGAGCACTTTAAAGCCAAAAAGTGGGACAAACAGGATGCTGCAGGTATCCATGCTGCATACAGCCCAGGGGTGGATTTAGATATTTTTCCAACTAATGCCAATCTTGACCCATACTAAGCTCAGACTCATTATTTTACTATAAATCACTTTTTTATCTCTCTTATTGGAAAGTTTGACTAGTACCATGGCACTGGATCCACCCCTGCAGCCATCCAACTTCGCATTATTTTTACAACTTATTATTTTTCTGACTATATTCAATTGTTATAAGTACTTTCATGCAATACCATCAAGTAAAGAAACAACAATTTTGGAGTTTTTAAACCTACAGCTTAAACTAGTACCAGCTAAGGCACTGTTTAACAAACCCTCAAAACTTGAATCAATTAATTATTATTCCTTTTGAAATAGTTATTCACTACCAGTTAAATCAAGATAACCATGACTAGCAACAATGTTTTGTTTGAAAACACAAAGTGAAAATGCATATATTAACTTATTAAAAACCATAGTTAAAATAAATTTGGCACACATCTATTCTCTTGATCATTTCCCTAGCCTAAATCACAACTTGCAATACGATTTACACACCAGTGGCCAGTTAGTGCAGATAGTTAAGCAATAACCCAGCCATAAAACTTTAATTTTGCTGCTGTCTACCTTACCGTGTTTTGCCTTGTATAAGTCGACTCTTTAGCACCACAAATTTACCTCTAAAAGTTGCACTAGACTTGTATATGGATCAAAAACTGAAAAATGTCTTATCGCCCCTCTTAACTTAATAAAAGCACCAGGAAACAGCAATTACACAACAAGATTTGAAGCAAGAGTTCTTTTTTATGTTATGTACAAAATCTTTCACAGACTGTACATGTTGTATGTGACAGTTTTTAACTCTTGGTTTATATTATTACTCCATAAGATCTATGAGTAAGAAGCACTGAACATACTTGAAACAAAAGGGAAACAACATATATTTTAGGTAGTAAGATACTATAATGTGGCAACGTACATACATTTGATTATGTTTATGGTCGTGATCTATTTGGATGAACAAGTGTAAATCAAAGATGAGTTTGAAATGCTGCAGTATTTATTTCTAAACTCTCAGTCATTTAAAATCTTGAAACTTAAGATAAAATAAGAAAGTACCCCAGTCATCCAGTTGCTC
>JAOBYE010140222.1:0-18702 GCA_025403585.1 Parazoanthus swiftii | reverse complement strand
ATGTATGAGAGAAAAGCCATTTAGTATCACTTTATTAAAGCTCATCCAGTTTCAGTATCAATCATACATTTCTAAGAGCTCGTCCTTGTTTCAGCTGCACGCATTTGTAAAAAGAACCAGTAAATTTTGCTTCATTTTTCTAATTTTTTTGGCGACTTTAACCTCAAATTGTTCTTAAATTGTTCCTATTTCCGGCCAACTAAATACCCACAAACTTAGATATAGTTGATAAAGAATACAGTACATGTATACAACGTAGTGTTGGAACTGATCCTAGCTGAAAAGCGGACAACAAGAAGAAATTGGAGACAGGCGGTAAAATGCATTTTAAAACACGGTTTAATTAAACAGGCGGGAAAATAAATAATAGTAGATTTGTCAAACTTATGAAGATGTTGCGCTCAGTAGGATGACAAAACAAGGCCATTTCTTATAAAAATTTTTAAAAACACTTTTCGGTAATTTGTGTCTGGAAATGTTTGGTACTTAGTCTGTAACAACTGCATACTGATATACTTTTGCCCAACAACCCATCGGGCAACCAACGTTGGCTGACGCTACTGTTCGACTGGATCGATGTGTTCTTAAACCGTAACCATAAAGAAAATCTGAGTGTAGGGCTGATACAACACATTATCTTCAGGGCAGGTTTCAAGTTATGGCAATATTTCGAGTGGCCTTCGCCAAGGGGGGGCTAAGTACCCGGGCGCCCTATTTTCTGAACAGCCCGTATATGTCCTAAATTTCTGGCTTTTCAGGTGTGATATTCCCTACCAGGTTTGTCCTCAAAAATGGTTTTTCCGAAGGTCTTTAGCATTGTTTATTTGTTTAATTTTTTGTTCAAGACATAAACTTAACTGTCATGAAGTCCGACGAGGTTCGCCCGTATTAGTTTTTTTCTGGCTCCTTCTTTCTGCATGACTTTTTTTTTTGTGGTTGAATGGGGTTGGAAAAGAAGGCATTACATTGTAAATCAAATTGTGTAAAGGTATGTAAATTTTGCCGATAAAAAAATAAATATATTTATTAATCTGTTTTGATTACTGTACATGTATTTCAGTAATATTGATCTAGAAGAAAAAGGATACTATTTTATATCTAAAAATATAGGACCTACAAAGTGATTTTTTTAAAGATAGATACAGTAGTCTTAACAAAATCGCAAATTGTCTTTTATAACAGAATAAAGAACTTTATCTTTACATATTTGTATCAAATGGATATTTCTAATGAAATTTACTTCATGTCAGTCCAGCCGCTACATATACTGTGGCATCCATTACTCTTCAAGTCACAAAACCAGGCGTGATCTTGAATTTTGAGGAAAAAATGTACCAAGATTGATAGCCACAGGCAAAAATGCCAAGTGAGGGGGCATTTTGTTGTGCTATGAATCCCTCTAGATACTCAAAACTTTTAACAGTCTGCTGATATTAAAGTTCAAAGTGTCAACCTTTGAGAACAACTTGCCAGAAATTTTTTTCCAGCCCACTGTACACGCATGAATTTTTTTTGGACCATTCTCCTGTGCAGGATTTTTTTCTTGCACGCATGCGCTTGCAGGATATTTTTTTTCAAAATCATCAATCACCCCCCCCCCCCAAAAAAAGTAAAATGGTTGGCACTTAAACGGCATACCAAGAATGCCATGGCCGAAGAACGAGGAGCCCTGGAGCGAGCAAGAGAATATTTGAAATACAAGCACCCCGCCAAAATCGATTCACTCTGTAATGGCGAGTGTGGGTTCAAGTTGGTCAACTTATATGACAGAAAACGGCTGGCTGAATCCTGATATCATGGCCAGTTTAATTCTAGAGGATGGCTCAGTCTATAAGGGAAAACTATTCGGAGCAATCAAGAGTGTTCCAGGCGAAGTTGGTAAGCCTTTTGACCGAAATTTTGACCTAGTTCGGCCAAGGTGAAACCTTGTGGCTTGTTTCTTTCCCGCGAGAATGTCAAAAGTTCTTGTTTTGATCTGACTGTATTTGATCATATTTCTTGATTATTTTCTTTGTAGTATTATATTGTGATTCAGTGCCTAGGTCATTCTTCTTGGGAGCCGAACATTTTTTTTGCTCAGAACGGCGTAGTAGTAGTTTGTTTGTGGCGCATGGCGACAGGAAATCAAATGCCCCACGGTCTCGCGAGTTTGCAACTTTGTCAGCTTTTAAAATTGTTCGGTTTTTTTTCATAAAGACGAGGTGGAGAATGCGAATTTTTATTTTCTTCCATAACCTTTTACTAACTGAAATCAACAGTATTTCCGTGCGAAATATTGACAGAATCGCAAAAAGCAACTTGCGTTCGTTCAAGAGGGAGAGAAAGGGAACCTTCACACGTGGTTGCTTGGGAAGACCCGGATGAAGCATGTTGTGGCGTCACGTGCTGCATATTGCGTTACTATTGGTCCAGTACAGTCACGATAATTTGTTTTTAAATAAAATTTATTTGGGGTATATATGGTCATCGAGACAGTTGAAGTTACATCTAAAATTTTAAAAAATATACTTTGTAAGTTTGTTGTTGTTTTAGGTTTTACACATTTTAACCTTACCTGACCTCTGAAGTTTTAAATATTTTCTTGCAATATTTTTATTTAGTTTTTTTTTAATGACTTACTGTTGTAAAAACACTGGAAAGACAAGTTTTGAACTTGAAGAAACAATGTTTTTGTGTGTTGACATGTGGCAGAATTCAAAGATTTACTTGTATAGGTTATGGAAAATTTTTGAGTTTCAAATCTTTTCACGTAAAATCTGTGCATTTGAGTAAAGTAAAGATACATGATAAATTAGTTCATAATCTATCAGTTATTGATAAACAAATAGTGTTTATATTAGATTTTTCATAAATTAAAATATGTATATGAATCCATATGCAGAAACTAATAATTTAAAGTTTAAGACCCAAGAAATTATTATTTTGTCTGGCTTGTTTGAGTATGTGTATTCCCTAGAGATTGCGAGGTAATATAATGCATAACCTGTAGCATGTTTTTTTCTATAGTTTTCCAAACTGGAATGGTTGGATATCCAGAATCACTCACAGACCCGTCTTATTGCTCCCAAATTCTTGTACTTACTTATCCTCTGGTGGGAAACTATGGAGTTTGTGATGAAATGAAAGATGAGCATAAATTACTAAAAGAGTTTGAGTCAAAGAAAATCTGGGCATCAGCTCTAATTGTGAGTGACTGTGTTGAAGAGTTCAGCCACTGGAATGCAAGGAAGTCATTATCCAAGTGGTTACAAGAACAAGGGATACCAGGACTTTCTGGTGAGGTTTTGTTTGTATTCATCTGATACATAATGTAATTTATCACTCCAAAAATGAAAGTAGAACCAGAATTGTCTTTCCAAAAGGTCCCAGAAAGCATTGCTACAAATGCTAGTTTTGCAAGAACGAACAAATCACAATCTTTAATTAGCAGATTTTTTCAATTTTCAATTTTAGATGAGAGAGAGTTACATCCATTGTGCAAAAACACTAGTGCTTGAATTAGAGATTGTTAATGATCAGTTGTCTAAAACATTCATTAGAGCAGTCTGCCTTTGGGACCATTTGGGTAGACAGACCCATTCCGTTTATAGTTTCAGGAGTGGTGATTAATAAAGTATACATGTATACTGTAATTATTTTATGTTATTGCAGAAAAACACTGGAGTTGAATCCCATTTTTTGTACCTTTTCTTACCTGGGCCAAATTTTTTGTAGAAAAGCAAATTTAAACTACATGTATGATTTAAAAAAGGATTATTTTGGTTCAGCCAGTGTGCCTCACAGACAATCATGTTTTTCTATTCTGGCAAAAGTTGGAAAGTTGCTGAAAGTTCACGTTTTTCAGCTGCCCTTGCGCAACCAGTTTTAAGTAATATTTTAGGCATACCACTTCAGTTTTAATTGCTTTGGAGTTCTTAGGTTTCAGGGTCTACTTTAGAGAACAGAGGTGGCTCAAAGATGTGTTGCTTCACTCTTGTTTTATTGAACTCTGTTGTTCTTCTTCTTTCTTACATGTACAATTGGTTGTGTGATTGCATTGGTGGGAAGTGTGTTATTTATCAACTACTGTAGTTAATGGTAATTAATCAACTGAGAACACAACAGTTGTACTGCTAAAACTGCATACTGTATATAATGCTGTATAGTATAAGTTAAAAGGGTTTCCATAGGCCAACATCTTGTTAAATAATTAATGTTTTAAGGGAGGGACTATCATCAGGGATTGCGTTGATGCAAAACTCGTGCATTTTTACGCAAAGTGTTTCTCAAAAAATGCATTTTGTAATTTGAAATGCATCCCTTGTACACGAACATTACATGTAAATCAGCTCAAAGCTCTAGATCTATCTTTATTTCTTTGGGACCCCAAACATGCAGAATCAAGGAGTCCTGGGACTCGCAACTTTCTAGTGCAAGCCCTGATCATTGAGGTGTCACAATGATACAAATTTTAGCTAATAATGTGAAAGCTACTTTTCAACAGATCTTGACTATTATGCCATTAATAGTTCTTCTAATGCATACATGTATAGTTAAATACTCTATTGACATCATGAAACTCTCTTTATGTCCATAATTTTATGAGTACAACAGAACTTGGGTCTCTATTAGTAAAAAATTTACAGTGTAATGTTGTTGCTACATTTAGGGATTGATACAAGAGCTTTGACAAAGAAAATCCGCGACAAGGGAATGATGCTGGGCAAAATTGTGGTGGATGGAACAGAGGCGACCTCAATTCCACTTGAGGATCCCAATAAGCGTCATTTGGTTGGGGAGGTGTCTTCTCAGGTAGGTTGAGCTCTACTGTATACAAAACTTTATAGGACTGTAATATTATGTAGACTTGTTCTTTTGAAAAATTTCTGGTCACTCCTACTACCAATCTTCTCAATGTAATTATCCAAGAAGTTAGGAAAGTACGCTTTCTTACATTTTTAACTACAATTGAGCAATAGGGTAATTTCAGTTTAAGTGTGATTTCATGATCTGTGTTGTGATGTTGATTTACAAAATATCAAATATTTGTACTTGGGAAAGCACAGGGATCCCATGCCATATTATGAAACCTGGTTCAAGTTCAGGAATCTTGCATTCTCCCAATGTTGTTCAAAGGAAAAAAAAACATTCCAAGTTTTTTTGATCAGAATATCAGGCACTTCAAGCCCAAATCACCAGTAGTCTGATACACTGTATTATATCTTCATTTTCCTCTGGGACTCGTAAAGCCTTGAGTACATGTAGTTATACATGATGCCTTCCTGTGTGTTCATTTTCTTGCTGCTTCCGGCTCTATCATGGAAATAGAAACCTTGACAAATATGTAGTTAATTTATACATGTACATGTACATCTGTAAATTATATGTGCATGTATAGTTGTAGACTTCCAATAAATTTAACAGGTTTACATGTTATACAGTACTGCTTTTAAAAAGATTTAAATACTTGACATTATTCTGTGTTGAATAATTCAGGCAACCGAAGTATACAACCCTGGTGGTGATGTAAAAGTGATCGCCTTAGATTTGGGCATCAAATATAATCAAATTCGGTGCCTGGTGTCGCGAGGAGCATGTGTCAAGGTTGTACCATGGGATTATGACTTCATTAAAGACATCAAAAGTGGAGGTTGGTGTTTAGATCTGTGACTTGCATTTTGTGCATCACAATAAATTTGATCCAGACATGAAGGTCTGATCACTTGCAGTTTTGATATTAAAAATTCATAGAAAAGTCATGGCAGTACATGTAAGTTATGGAAGTTAAAAGTACTTTTAAAGCCATGGAATTTAGGAATGGTATCAGGAAAATCTTTCAGTACAGCTGTACAGTGGAGGAAGGTAAAAAAATTATACTGTAGGAAATGAAGTATTCACATGACATGTACTTGATCATGGAGAATGTAGAAAAGTTGATGAATTTCCTTCTCAAGTTTCTTTGCTAAACCTGATTTCAATTTCTCAGAGGGATGATATTTTAGAGACCAAAACTATTCGTCTAAGTTGGAATCCCAGGGGGAGAGCAGTGCATTGACTAACCAAGCAATTTTTTGTTGGGAAAATGCAGTATATAATAATTATACATGCTTGCTGTCTGGACTTTTCTGGAATCTTGTATAAATTACTAAACTAAAATCATTGACAAGTTCAGTACAAAATTGGCCTAAATGACAATTTCATGAAATCTCATTGTCACTAAGGCCTTCTTTACACTTGCCTCTTTAGTTATATGACATTTTGTACACTACGTGTAGTTACATCTACATACAGTCATGTAAATATTACCTTCGTTAACAATTTTCACCATAAATTAATGTTTTTGAAAGGCCCTTATTGCATGACTATATTTGTATAACTGGGTGGTAATAACTATTTTGTGTGGTTAAAACTTTTCAAAATTTGCTTTACATGTACAACAGAATACGATGGAGTATTCCTGAGTAATGGACCAGGGGATCCTCTCAAGTGCACCATTACAATTGAGAATATCAGGAAATACGTTAACGAGGCACATCCCAAGCCAATGTTTGGGATCTGTTTGGGACATCAGCTCTTATCACTGGCAGTTGGCTGTAAAAGTTTCAAAATGAAGTGAGTTGTACTAAAATTTTGCAATATTGTTTTATCTGTATTTGACCAAGTACTGTAAGCCCCCCTTCCCCCCCCCCCCAACCCACAGCACCAAATCAAGGAAAATGTTGGGGGGGTGGGCACTTACTCAAACATGGGTGGTTACATGTACATGTACATAGTAAGTTTCCAAAGGTATTTTTTTCAATAATCACCCTTTCAAAAACTTAAACATTGAAAACCTAAGTGAACTAGCTTTCAACAGTTGAATTATATTTTAAGAAAATATTAAATAAAATTAATTTGAATGCATTTCTCGCAACTCTAGTTGTATAAAACACCCATGGCAGAATAGGTGCCCACCTCCCTTTTCAAATAGAAGTTCTTGCACAGGGTATTTTTGGAAAAAATATTTGTGGTAAAATTCCATTTCAGGACAAGCTGTAATAATAAAATTAATACTAAAAGAAAGTCACAAAACTTTTGTGTTTAATGTCGCTTCCAAAGTGACAATGTATAAAAACAAAGGTTTTTTATTTTTAAATTACAGGATTTACATGCACAATACAATGTGTTACTGTTACATGTACTACTGGTATATCTTTGTTAATGTGAGTGATATATATCTTAGGTAGTATCAAGTTACTGCAAGAGACTGTTGCGGCTTTCAGTTTGTTGCACCTTTGTGCGATCTGTTTTGTTTTTATTGACATTTAGATGTACTTAATTAATGTTTAATTAGTAATTTGAGATAATTGAAAGCATGAACTGGCACGTGAGGAGTTAAATAGACTGGAGATTCAAGACTGAATGCTGTGCATGCGACACTCGTGAGAGATCGACTGTGACCTTTTGTAAATTTTGACCCCCAAACGTTGGTATGTACCATTGTAGCCTTTTATAATTAGTGTGATGTACTATTCAATCATTCTAGTCAGCCACAAGATTTTTAAGTGATTTATTTTTGTATTACTCGATTAGTTTCATAGGATCATTTAGCATTGAATTGTTGTTACAGTATGTAACAGATGTGTATTTCATGATATGTTTCTGTCGACCGTGTTGTTCAAAAGAATAAAAGTGAACTGGGCAATATGCGTAAGGCAACAATGCGAGAAGATTAACAGAGATCAGTCTTGGTGAAATGAGCACATTTATAGTTGACAACGAGGGTAGTTATCCCGTGTTTGCACTCGGACACTGAAATCAAACACGTGCTTGAGAATTGTTAGAATTGACGAAAAATGTCCTCTGAATGCCCCGAGGAAGCGGAGACTACTTCTCTGTGCTCTATACTGTAGTTGAAACTTTAGATGACAATCCCTGTACTAATGTGTGTGAATATGTTGATGAAAATGTGCAGAACGAAGACGAAATCTTGTCACAAACTAGCGTCACACTTGTAAAAGGAATTTGAAACACAATTGGCATGCAGGGTACGAGTACGTACTGAAAAGGACTTGCATATGGACTTAGATTTCCCCACCAAGAAAAGAGAATGAGCAAGGAATGTAAAAAAAAAATGAATGCACGATGTTGACATCCTGATGAGAGAGCAGGGCGACTTAGTTAAATTAACTGCATGACTGGATGGTTTAGAAATGAATATGAAAGATTTTTGTGCCCTACACGATGCCGTGATTGACATATTGACCAGACTAGGTGACGAGAAACAACAACACCACGACGAAGAATATGCGATATTGTACAATAGATACCTCGAATGTCGTGCTGATCTCAAGGTCAGATTAAAGACAAGGAGCAAGAAAGATTAGAAATTCGCTCTCAAAGGTCAGTCCGCTCCAGTACTAAAACTTCATCAAGTTCATCAGCAATATCAACATCCTCATCGAAACACGCTGCCATAGAAGCGGCAAAACTAAAGGCAAAGATGGAGAGCTTACATGTAAATAGAATTCAAGAATTTGAAAGAAAGCAGGGCGAACTGCGACAACAACAAAAAGAGCTGGAATGCCAACAGGAACAAGAGCGGCTCCAAGAAGAGCTCAGTGGTGCCGAAGTGATCCAAGAAATACTAGAAACATCTAGCATGCGGAGTTTGCCTGAAATTCTGCCTTGTAAAGATAAACCATGCCCCTCAACCTCTCTAAACGCCAATTCTCCCGCCTTTGTCCCAGAACAAAAGGCTCAGCCTCACACCTAACAAGAAATTCAGTGGCAAATCATCCAAAAGGAAAACACTGAAATTCAAAGGCAGCAAGTCAACCTCCTGAAAAGAATGACACTCCCAATTCCGAAACCGCCAGTGTTCGACAGGAACATCCTTGAATACCCTAGGTGGGAGAGTGCATTCAAGGCACTCATAGAAGAAGAATCGATAAAGCCAAACCACAAGCTGTACTACCTTGGAGAATACACGAGTGGCACTGCAGCAAAAATGATCAGCGGAATACTTGGCTTACGCACTGAAGATGCCTACCAGAGAGCAGAAAACATACTAAAGGAGTGCTTTGGCAACCCCTTCAAGACTTATGGACTTATCGTGAGAAATTAAAGAACTGGCCTATTTGTTCATCAAGTACTGAGCTTCAAGAGTTCAGGGGCTGGGAAGGATGTGCGCCATGTGCAAATGGCACATAAAATCAAAATTTGGCGCATTACAAAACCACTTTTCGGGCCTAGGATGCGCCCGTGTCCCATTCAAATAAAATAAATATGTTTTACAGTAAATAAGTACCAAAATCTTTCGAAGAAACTTCAATGTTCGGAACTTTTCGAGCATGATGTGGAGATTGATCAAATAATTTTCATGCCAGGCCCTCTTACGATCTAACACCAGAGCAAGGCTGCAAAATATTCAATCCACTTGCTTTGGCCTGTGGCGCCGCCAAAAGCTATTTCTGGATTGTTTTTATTTGACCCAGACTGTTTACTTTGTGCTCTGTAAACCATTCTTCCTCTGTGATCTAAAATGCCTCCAAAGAAGATTTTTAGACTGGATCGTGGTAAAAAAACACTCATTTTTCGCTTAATCATCATCGGAAAAGAAAGATGTATCTGGATCTGGTCCTGATCTGTCCATTGATGTCAAAGGAGCAGCAGACCAACCTTCAACTTCAAGTTCAATTTCATCATCGACTGAGCTGTCCAATGCAACTGAACAATCAGCGACACCAAAGTCGGGCCCCAGTACTGAACCCTTTGGCTCTGCCTCTGGATCAGGTGCTAGCACAAGTGGACAGACAGATTCGAGAAAGTTTCAGAGTAAATGGCCCATTGATTTTCAAGGCCAGGGGCCAATGGCCCATGGGCCTTGTTGTCCTTCCAAACCCCTGAGATTTTTTCATTATGATGCAAGAAACTATGAAAACTGCAAAATATCTGAAAGAGTTTGACAGCTTTTTTGCCATTCACGAACTCGTAGCTCGACTCCCAAATTATATTGTGCAAGGTGGACGAGGAGTGCAAAGAAAGTAGAAGACAAGCAAGGAGAATACACATTTGATGACTTCATGAAATTCACTCAAGACGCTTCGCTAGACGCAAACCAGAGAAGGAAAGCTTGAAACCTCCCAAGTCTGGACACGACAAACAACCCGCCCAACATGGAAGGACTCTTGCAACCCATGGAAAAATCAGCCATGACGATGCACAACACAAGAGCATGACAGATGCTAGACAAGCCATGTGTGTGCTATGATTCCCATAACTTGGAACACTGTAAGCTGTTCCTATCCAAAACGCCGAAAGAGAGAGTGGTATTATGCCAAGCTAAGGGCATTTGTTTTGCATGCTTGTCCTGTGGTCACGTGGTACGACAGTGCAAGAAGAGAATTCAATGCGGAGAGTGTAAGAAATCACACGCTACCCTCCTACACGTCACGTCAGAGCCAGAGAAGAAGGATGAAGGTCCAAAGGAGATACCCAAGGCGACGAACAGCTGTGTGAGTGCCTGCCACATGAGTAGCTGCAATACGACCACCAGCTCCCTGATCGTACCAGTATGGCTGCACCACCAGGATAAACCCGAACATAAGATTGAGGTCTATGCAGTCCTTGACGACCAAAGTGACATGTGCTTTGTGACCAATGAGATAAGAGAAGGGCTGCGTATAACAGGTCCAGAGATCACCCTTGAATTGGGAACTATGCATGCGATAGAGACCGTCAACACACAAAGAATCAAAGGACTAGTCATTTCTCGCCATGATAAGGAAGTAGACATTTCCCTGCCAAAAACGTACTCGAGAGAGCAGATCCCTGTCGGGCATGAGCAGATTGCCTGACCAGAAATGGCCATGAAGTGGAAACACCTTTATTCAATTGCAGAGAAGATACCGCCCTACAGAGGAGAACTAAAGGTCAGTCTACTGATTGGCAACAACTGTGTTCGTGCAATTAAACTGAGAAATGTCATTCCTGGCAGATCAACCGAGCCGTATGCAATCCGCACTGCCCTTGGTTGGGGTATTATTGGCGTAGATATTCTCACAAGAAGATGTCAAATTCATGAAGAAGATGATGGAAGGGATACACAAGTCAGAAGACAGCCATTATGAGATGCCCCTCCCACTTCGTGATGCTGACCTAAATCTGCCACACAACTGAGAGCTTGTAGCTGCGCGGCTTAAGCAGTTGAAGAGACAATTTGATAAAGATCCAAATACAAACAAGATTACATCCGCTTCATGGAAGACATGCTTGAGAATGGGTACACTGAAGAAGCCCCTAAAGAATGCGAAAAGGCATGGTTCAGCCCACACCATGGTGTTTATCACCCTAAAAAGCCAGATAAGATTTGTGTGGTCTTCAATTGCTCGGCTGAGTTCCAAGGGCACTCACTGAACCACCACTTGCTGCAAAGGGCCAGACCTTATGAACACTCTAGTCGGAATGCTTTGCTGTTTTCGACAAGAACGAGTGGCATACTCATGTGACATAAAGGATATGTTTCACCAGGTTCGCGTCAACCCAGAACATCGTGACTATCTCCGCTTTCTCTGGTGGAAGCAAGGAGACACGACACAACAACCAACAGAATATCGAATGAAGGTACACCTCTTCGGAGCTACATCCTCTCCAGAGTGTGCCAATCTTACCCTGAGAGCTGCAGCCAATGGCGGTGAAGATGACCTAGGATCGGAAGCCGCAACCTTTATTAGAGAGAACTTCTATGTCAATGATGGTCTCAAATCAGTTAGCACTGTTCCAGCTGCTGCAGAACTGATCAAGAAAGGAACCGAGATGTGCAAGCAAGGTGGCTTCAGGTTACACAAGTTCTCGTGTAACAGCAAAGAAGTTCTCAGTTCCATACCAGCCGACGAGTGCTCGAAGGAAGTGAAAGAGCTTGATATGAAGAATGGCATGCTCCCCCCTGAATGCGTCCTTGGGTAGAATGGAATGTTGAGAACGACGCCTTCAAGTTTTGCATAATGTTGAATGACAAGCCACTCACGAGACATGGAATACTGTCCACAGTAACTTCTATCTACAACCCTCTCAGTCTCGCTGCTCCCTTCCTACTGCATGGAAAGAGGATACTGCAGCTCCTGTGTAAAGATAGTCTCGGCTGGGATGATCCAATCACAGATGTGCTGCAGAGCCATTGGGAAAAATGGCGAACAGAACTACCCCTCCTGGAGCATATTGAAGTCCCAAGATGCTTCAAGCCTGACAGAATGAAAGACTTCAAGAAGATTGAGCTGCATCACTTCTCAGATGCAAGCACTGAAGGATACGGACAGTGTACTTACCTTTGCCTGGTAGACATCAGCAATCACGTACACTGTTCGCTGGTGATAGGAAAGGCGTGCATTGCTCCCCTGAAACCAGTTACTGTGCCGAGATTGGAACTGGCTGCTGCAATCGTTTCCAAAAGAGTTAGCAGCATGCTGAGCCATGAGCTGAGGTATCGTGAAGTTAAAGAAATCTTCTGGATGGATAGTAAGGTGGTGCAAGGTTATATCTACGAGGCTCACAGTTTTCACACTTATGTCGCAAACCGCATACAGCAGATAAGAGATCGCACAGAACCTAGTCAGTGGAAGTACGTGGAGAGTGAACACAACCCTGCACGCGGCCTCAGTCCTAAAGATCTCTCACAATCCTCACAATGGGTATGAGGACCAGCCTTCTTGTGGGAGCAAAACCAAGATTCGACAAATCTCGACGATGAACCCCCAACATTATTGCCAGATGACAAAGAAGTGAAGAAGACATCAGCTTTCAAGACAAATGTGAAGGAATTTTCCTTTGTTTTAGAGACGGCCAACCGTTTCTCAGACTGGTACCGTGCCAAAGGAGCATTGGCGAACTGTGTGAAGTATGTGAGAATATGAAGAAACAAGCTAAACAGGAATGGCGGAAATCATGCAGAAGCAGCAGACCCTGGAAGAAGTCACATAACAGTTGCAAGCCTGTGTGAAGCAGAAAGACTCATCGTAAGGGCGGCTCAGAGTGAGGCCTTCAAAGAAGAGATTCACAACCTAAAGACTGCCTCTGAAGACCCTTACAAGTAGCAACGCAGGGGTAAAAACAAGGACATAAAGAACACTAGCCCTCTTTGCCACCTAGACCCATTCCTAGACAAACATGGTGTCCTCAGAGTCAGTGGCAGAATTCGTGAGGCGAGCATTGCCGACGAAGTTAAACATCCAGCAATACTTCCCAAGAATAACCATGTATCCCAACTCATAGTGAAAGCATCTCATGAAGTGACGAACCATCGAGGAAGTTTCACCCTGAACGAGATTCACTCATCAGGATATTGGATCCTAGGATGTTCCAGCATGGTCTCCAAACTGGTCCATGCGTGCGTGACCTGCAGGAAGCTGAGAGCAGGAACAGTGGAGCAAAGGATGGCTGATCTCCCAGTGGACTACTTTGGTCCTTTCTACGTTAAGGAAGGGCGTAAAGAACTGAAGAGATATGGCATACTCTTTTCCTGTCTCGCTTCCAGAGCAGTTCACTTGGAAGTCGCCAACACCCCAGAGACCGATAGCTACATTAATGCCCTTCGACGATTCGTCTGCAGGAGAGGTCCTGTGAGACAAATGAGAAGCAATCAAGGATTAGACTTCATAGGGGCAAGGCAAGAACTACGAGATGCACTGGATGAGATGGACAAGGATAAGGTCTGAGCAGAAATGCTGCACCTGCACTGTGACTGGTTCGAGACGAAGTTCAATTTCCCTTCTGCAAGCCACACAGAAGGTGTGTGGGAGCGCCAGATCAGGACGGTGAGGAGCATGCTCTCAGCCCTCTTGGAGAAAAATGGCACACAACTGAATGATGAGACGCTTCACACATTCATGTGCGAAGCCAAAGCAGTGATCAACAGTAGACCCCTGACGGCTGATAACCTGACCTCAGCGGATTCGGTGGAAGCCTTAACTCCGAATCATCTCCTAACAGCGAAAGCCAAAGTTGTTCTAGCCCCACCAGGAAATTTCCAGGCAGCTCAAAAGTATTTGAGGAAGCGATGGTGCAGGGTGCAGCACCTCACTAACGAGTTCTGGTGCTGCTGGAAACGTGAGTTCCTGCAGTCACTCCAAGTCTGTCAGAAGTGGCTGCGTCCCTGACACAACCTGGCAGTGGGCGATATTGTGCTCATCAATAATGATAACACCCCCCACAACAGCTGGTGCTTAACAAGAGTGATTGACGCCATCAAGGGAGATTATGGTCTCATGTGCAAGGTCAACCTGGAAGTAGGCGACCCTAACCTGACATCTCGTGGCAAGAGAGAGAATCCACTAACCGTGCTGGAGAGGCTGGTGCAGAAGCTTGTGCTGATACATGGCGATCAGTGAGATCTGAGAGACCGGGAATCCCCGACAAGGAGCCAGGAAATTGAACATTAAACTGTTGTATACACGAACTCTAATATGAGATTTTGTTTCATTGGAAATTCTGTCTTTGATGACTATTATCATAATTATTATAAATTTATACTTAAATTTAGGGGAGCCATGTAATGGCTTTCAGTTTGATGCGCCTTTGTGTGATCTGTTTTTTTCTTTATTGACATTTGGATGTACATGTAATTAGTTAATGGCACATGAGAAGTTTAATAGACTAGAGATTCAAGACTGAATGCTGTGCATGCGACACTCGCGAGAGATCGACCGTGACCTTTTGTGAATTTTAACCCGCAAACATTGGTATGTACCATTGTAGCCTTTTATATTTAGCGTGGTGTACTATTCAATCATTCCAGTCAGCCACAAGATTTTTAAGTGATTTATTTTTGTATTACTTGATTAGTTTCATAGGATCGTTTAGCATTGAATTGTAGTTATGTAACAGATGTGTATTTCATGATATGTTTCAGTCGACTGTGTTGTTCAATAATAATAAAAGTGAACTGGGCAATACGCGCAAGGCAACAATGCGAGAAGATTCAGAGATCAGTCTTGGTGAAACGAGCGCATTTACAGAGGCTTTACATTAGCTTAAAGTTTTGTTGTAATTTTGAAATATCTTTTGGAAGAGGTCAGCTTTGTCACACCCTTTGTGCAGCTTTCCTTACATTGTTGTCAATATCAGTTACGTCATTTAGGTGCCAAATGAGCGCAAATTTTTACAGCGATTCCACAAGCCAGGCACATTAATTTAAAAATTTTTAATTACATGGTTATAACTTAGTATTATAATTAAAACACATTAATTAAAAATAACTATACTTTTTGTTATTACCAAATAAACTGTATCAATAATCATGTAATTTATGTTGCTCAACTATGTAAGATGCAAAAACATTATACAAGTCATTGTTGTTGTCTATACTTTAGGTATGGAAACCGTGGGCACAATCAACCATGTATTCACAATGGAACGGATCGGTGTTTTATCACAACACAGAACCACGGATTTGCTATTGACACAGAAACTCTACCTTCTGATTGGTCAGTTCTTTTCACAAATGCCAATGACAAGACAAATGAGGGTATCATACACAAAAGTAAACCTTGCTTTAGTGTACAGTTTCACCCAGAGCATATGGGAGGGCCACAAGATCTTGAAGATCTATTCACTGTGTTCCTCGACACAGTCAGAGAAGCCAAATGTGCCAAAGGGAAGTGTACGCCTGTTAAACAAAGACTGGACAAGTTCCTTACCTTTGTATCAGCTGATCAAAATAAAGCTAAGACTCAAGAAAAACCGAGGAAAGTTTTGATTCTTGGCTCAGGTGGTTTGTCTATTGGGCAGGCAGGAGAGTTTGACTACTCTGGCTCACAGGTAAGGTCACCATTTCAGCTGAGGTTCACAATGCTGCAAGGAATCACTAACTAGTATTTTTAGACTTTCATGGTCCCCTGGTAGATTAGAAATCTACATGTAGCAATACAAACTTTAAGAGTAGAGGTGAATGGGTATAGGAACCAGCTGGTACTATCATAATTAATACAAGTCATGTACTTGAAATACCTGTCCAGTACATGTACCTTCCACCCTTCGCTGCTGTTGTGGTTAACCAGAGCTGCACGTTATCTACAGCTGTACTGATCAAACTAAAAATAATGTAACTGTTACAGACTTTTCTTTGAGGTCTTGAAGGTTGGACCAAGCTCTTAATTATGCATGTACATGTACTAGTAATGGTACAATTTATGTACCTGTAACAACACATTCGACCCCCGAGCCCGGCTGTTCGAAAATGGGTCAGTGTTAACCCAGGGTTAAAACCTTAACCTGTGATTGTATTTGGGCTGTCATTTTAGGCTTAAGTAACTGGCTTTCCTTAGGGTGAACCTAAACCCTCTTTCAAACAACTAGGCCCTGATTAGAGTGAGCAAGACTCCAGTAGAGTCGAAAGTTTTTATTACAGCTGAAATTTAGTTTATTGAACACAGAGTTTAAAATTTATACTTTTTTTCCTCTTGATTACTATATGCCCTGGTAACTTTTTTTAGTAATAGTCATAATTATTATTACTTAATTAAACTAGTTAATAACCTAGCTCATGTTCCTTATTAGTAGGTGATGGTTGAGATTTTTGGTAGAAATGTATGGCGTAAGTTCGGATTAATTTTTAGCATACTTTCCAGGTCTTGATAGTATAAAGTTTCACATGTCAGTACTTGTTGTTTACTATCCAACAGGCCGTGAAAGCTCTCAAGGAAGAAGGTATTCACACAGTGCTAGTAAACCCCAACATTGCCACAGTGCAGACATCCAAGGGTTTGGCAGACAAAGTTTACTTCCTTCCAATTACAGTTGACTATGTCACTCAGGTTTGTTGCTGGCTTGATTTTACCCTACTCGTTACTTTAACAGTATCCACTCCTCGGGTTAGAGTTTGGGTTAAGGTTTGGGTTAGGGGAGGGTAGGGTACAGTACGTGTTACTACAGTAAACTATAGTTTCCTGGAAACCAAAACTGATGCAGTTACATGTATTCATCCCTATGTGTCAGTTAACTTTTCAAACCTCCCACGCTACAGCACTTGTCAAAGCTTTTGAAGCAATTTTTTTTAACTAATAAGACTTTGGTTGTTCAGAGGTAGTTTCTTGTTTGCCATACAGTTTACAACAAAGAGTAGAAAAGTACCTTTCTGGATAGAATGATGAAGTACATATTAGTAGTTAATTCTGCTTGTCTTGCTTGTGCCTTTAGGTAATTCAAAGTGAACATCCAGATGGTATTCTGTTGGCCTTTGGAGGCCAGACTGCGTTGAACTGTGGAGTTGAACTACAGGAAAAGGGGATCTTGGAGAAATATGGTGTCAAAGTGCTTGGTACGCCGGTGAGCTCCATCATCATGACTGAGGACAGGAAAATTTTTGCCGATAAACTTGCTGAAATCAACATGTCTGTTGCACCAAGTGAAGCCACATACTCAGTTGATCAGGTAATTGTTATTACAGTATGTCTTTTAACCATTTCTCACCAACCATGTTTTCTCCTTAAAAAACTGTTAGTTAATGATAATTATAGTGATTAGTTTTGAGAAAAAGATCAATCAATCATCCACTTTAAGGTCTCTAAGATGAAAGTAAATCCTTTGAGTTCTCTGCCTTCTTATGGCTGTCAGAGGTTATAATAGAAAATCAGTAAAATAATTATATTGACCATTGGAAAGATGTAAATAATTGGTTTATTTCTTAGCTGAATTGTCATTGCAGGTCTACTTCCTAATGTAACAATGTAAACAGTATATTTAGCAGTTTTACAGAGTTTATAAACAGTCGTGTTCTGTAGTTAACACAAATTGTTAAGATGGGACAGTTAACATATACAGTACATGGTTGATTTTTCTTCTGGTAAGATTAAATGGCCTTCACTACCTGTCGTGGCTGTATTTTTTTATTACAGGCTGTTGCGGCAGCAGGGAGGCTAGGCTACCCAGTCCTTGTGAGAGCAGCATTTGCTCTGGGAGGTTTGGGTTCTGGTTTTGCTGAGAACAGGGAAGAGCTGGTTGCTTTGGCTTCGGCAGCATTTGCACACACAAAACAAGTTAATGTTGACAAGTCACTAAAAGGCTGGAAGGAGATTGAGTATGAAGTGGTCCGAGATGCCTTTGACAATTGCATTACAGTAAGTGAACAATTTGTATCTGTAAGCATTTTGTAAGCAATATTTATACAGGAGCATCCAATTTAGCATGGCTAGTTGAAGTGGAAACATGATACAGCACAATTCATGTAGGGAGGAGGTGACAGTCCACAACACCAGCATTAGCCTACTCCTATCAACAACTGTGTGGGTTTTTTAAGTCCCCTGAAAGAAGGTCAAGAGACAAGACCAACTCTTGCATGTTTGTGCCCATTGATGTTGTTGCAAAAGAAGTTTCCACCTTATTGCCCCACCTCATTGTTATTACAAGAGCTGCAATACTTAACAAAAGATTGTTATCTATAGGCTGCACAGTATTGTTGAGCTGGTTTTCAATCCAGGTTTTTGTACAGTGTGTTAACAGAGTTCCTGTTTAGAAAGGTTTACATGTATATTAGTTCATGAATGGGGAAAATGCCACCAAAACTAAATTCTCCACCCATTTTAGCATAAGTGTTGCTCATTTTGTGATTAACTTCCCTTCCCCCACCCTGCCATTGATATTATTTTGTTATTCTCATGGGCGGATGGCCTGAACCGTTTAAATGAATTATTCGTTTTTACAAGGATTGCAGCAAAGGTGACATCGCTATTCGCCCGCCTTATTACGCGTCCT
>JAOBYE010140111.1:0-17820 GCA_025403585.1 Parazoanthus swiftii | reverse complement strand
TGAACACTCCTCACTAATGAACACCCAGTCTCTGATGAACACTCCTCACTACTGAATGAGCACTCCTAACTAACGAACGCTTTCACTGAGGAGCGCCCAGTCCTTAACGGACACTCAATCTCTAAAACACACCTGCACTTGCAAACATTCTTCACTTATGAGCACCGCCATTATATAAGTATTTTGTAATCGTCTCTTTTTAGAAATGAACGCCCCCTCCAATTCTAAAAATAAAATTCATACTCACGAACATTGTAGTTTTGAAACAGTTGCAGCATAGGCTTTATTAAAATGCGGTTGTAATATGAAACTGTTGTGCTCCAGTTAAGTCTTCAGAGAAAGGAATAAATACATCCCTCTGTTGAACGCCCTTTGATTTATATTAGAACAAATACATTGTTTTCTTATGATTTTAACTTTTAAAATTTCAGGATATAGGATCTTATTACACTGCATACATGCATTTATTTCGAACAATTGCAACTAACCCCAAATAACCACCCTCTCTAGAGTGTGTATGTATTTGTGTTTGTGTGTGTGTGGGGGGGGGGGGGAGAATCTGAATTCCAGCACTACCGGTTCTCAACTGGTTACAGCCCCAATAAACCGGAAGTGACATCAAATATCTGATTTACTTTTTTTGCTCTCACCATTTGTCTCCCGTTCCCCTTACCCTTCACTACCGGTTCTCGCCCCAGTTTCTCTTTCTTTCCCTGCTACCCAAGGGACGCCGGCGCGCTGGGTGCCTGCTGGGGCTTTAAGACCCCACTTGTGCAAAACAAGAAAAAGTCAAAGAGGCAGAATACCTTGTAACCCCCTTAAAGTCATTAGTCATTAGTCAGCCTCTTTAAGATTTGCTCCGGCGTCCCTACATGTTTATAATCCTTGATACTGCTGAGATTCTTGCTGAGAATTTCTTTGTTTCTTGCTCTTGCTTTTCTTTACCTTTTCAGGTGGAAACGGATCACTAGAAAGAAAAACAAACGTATTAGAAGATGCTGCGCAACTTTACCCTGCTAACAGAGCCTTCTTTTACCTGCTTGATCATCGCGAAAAACCGAGATCGGCTCTGCTGAAGTCGTGTCGCTTTTCAATCGACTGTGTCCTAAGATCATGGGAGAGATCATGCCATAATCAAACAGGTTTTAAACCAGTTTTACAGAATAGTGGGCTCGAAAAATGTCCGAATTTATACATGACGCGTAATCGCATTCAATTAAACTAGTTTAAAACTTGTTTTACAAGTTTATACCGCGTTCCTACCAAACATGTTTATTTTAAACTTGTCCGACTTCAATATGTTGGTACTGTTACGTGTTTACAGGTTTTCACGCGTTGTAGGAGAAGTATTTGAACGTTGTAACGATAAGGTAATTTGTTTATACAGGTTTTAAGTCAGTCTGTCCTTTAAACTGTCAAATTGTTTTTCAATCGTGATTGGTTGAAACCTGTTCAGCGAGTAGTGTGAAAGTAGCAATAGTGTCTGCTACAACTCTGGCATCACGCTCGCGCATGCTCAGTAAAAAACACACGTCTTTTGCGTTGGTCGAGCGGGTAAGGCTCTGTTAGCAAGGTTCAAGATTTGTAATCATTCATTGAGTATTTTTGAGCATGTAGAAAATAAATGAACAAAAAATCTCCAAGTTATTGGAACGTATAACAATAACTTTTTAGGGTATGTCGCCTTCCAATAATTGAGACTGATATCCATGGAGCGTTAACAGGTCTTCCAGGTCTTCCGTTGTTACAAGAAAGTAGTTTTTAATTTCGAGGTTGAGTTACGTGTCGATAACGTGAGTCAATAGACCTCTTTCGTTTGGAGAGCTGTTGTTCAATTTCGATCATGTGAAAATTGCATATGTCTATGAACTTTTAGAATAAAAAAGAAACTGTTCTCAAGGATATTCTCACATGATCTGAAATGGGGCAAAATGGGTCTATTGTTGAAAAGAAGGTCTGCAATCAGTTTTTCCACACCAAAACTTCAAATTATTAACACGGTAATTTGTAAGTGTTGCAGTTCTAAAACCAAAGTTGCAACGAAGTGGTGTGGAAGTGGTAAGGATGATTTGAAATTTGTTTTTTTTAAATTATGAGTTGGATAGAATCAAAATGAAAGATCACACTGTGTGTGTGCCGTAAGGGGTCGTGTGGGTGTTTGGGTGCTTCTGCTCAGAGAAATTGACACAATTAAGGCAAAGATTCGTTCAGTGAAGAACATAATTTGCAAGACTTTTACTTCCATTAGATTTTCTTTTCAAAAATTATCCACCCCTTGGCTGCTATGAAACCATGAGTTAGAATTTCTGCGACTAGACATAAAATAAACGAAGCTATGTACAAACTCACCCTAAAAATGGCATTATCGTCAAAAGCGTTTCTCTGTCTGTGTTGGTAGATAACTCTGGATTGCTGAGAATAATGTAGTTTATCACTTTTCTCAGATATTCCTGAAGTTGTCTCCGTCTTTCCTCCACAAACTTTGAGTCCTTGGGAAACAAATAACAAAAAAATCATTTACACTAACAAATGATACTAAATAAAGTAAAATGTTGTACAACGTAACAATTGTCGCTAAAGCGTCAACTATTACCAAGCTGTTGGTCTGGAGCAATAACACAGCAAGGTGCAGAGAAGCTCACAGGTATTTGCATTTAAGGTGATACAAACGCTTTTTTGAGCCTTCACAAGTTGATATCATTGTGTTTACTGTCTCTACATGCTGGTTCAAATAAACAGTTCTTCTGGTAGTGGATCTGTTTGCAGTTTATAAACTCTAGAAACAATTGAATTACATCGTTCATTTTTCTTCCAAAAAACGCAGTTTTGTAATGACTTGCATATTAGTACAATACCGACTAAATCAGAAAGGTTATAAGGCAGGCAACAGACTTACCCTGTTTCCTACAGTTTTCTTTGGAGGGAAAGAAAAGGTAATTTTCCTCTTGAATTGGTGTCGTAGCTACGGAATTATAAAAACAAATTAATCGGTAAACTACACGTTGAACAGTTGCATAAAGAACTGATGAAAGGGTTTGCAGATCAATGGATTCTCCCTTAGATGTATTTGTTCTTGGCAGACAAAAAGTTCTATCTTTGGTATAGTATACGTATCCATAATGGATGTTGCAACAAAAATAACATCTCTTGCTTACTTTTCTGTGTAGATCATAAAACTGAGAGTATCTTCTGTAAACATTCCACTCATCATCCTTAATACGGACATACACCTGAGTGAGGAACAAAGACTCACATCAAGAAAGCGCATAAGCTATTTTAAAAATAACTAAGTTAAGAGTGAACAATAGCTTCTCTCTAACTTTGTTTTCGAATTCTTTTCTTTTCCTGCAGAGTAAGAAAAGAATCTGGAAACAAGGTTTGTTTGCTCTTTCGACCCACTGAGAATTACGTCAGCAAAAAGCTATCAATTATTGCTGGAGAGAAATGTCGGAATAACATCTGCACACGAGTATGTTATATCAAGCGAAGAGCACTGGCAAATTTCCAAGACTGCGCCTCCAAATTCCACTTTTTTACCTAAAGTAGGCAGTTTGTACCTTTTTCCGAACAAAACTGACGCAATTTACCATCAGAATCGGCACAAAAAAGAAAGGTAGATACCAACTGTTCTTGCTTTTTGCAAGGTTTGTGCCGAAGCTTGATTGATGTTTTTCCGACATGACACTGGAAGTTTCTTCAAGGGAAAAATGTCAAATATTGGTGGATGCACATAAAAACACTAAAAAGGACTTTGTAATTTATCTCCTAGCACAATGTTACCTTCAATGTTTAATTGTAACGTAAAAAGTATAATGAGAAAGTATAATTAAAATAAAGATTGGTTTTTCTTTATCGTAGAATAACACACGCTTCGCCATAAACCAAGAAGGATGAATGACAGACACAATTCTAATGCCAGATTTTCAGTAAGTAAACTATATAATTTAAGATTTTTAAGAAAGTTTTCTCAACTTGAATTTTCGTAGGAATTGGCCGTGTTGCGATATACTTTGACATTATTAGAACTCTTCTGTTTCACAAAACATATTTTTTCATTCTAACGCACAAACTACTAAACAATGAACATGGAAAATAATATGACTGCACTAACCTGATATACGTGGTATACTGATGAGGATTTCCCTTTGAGAAAAACGGAGGGGATCCATATGTTAATCAAGGGCCTTGTGTTTATCGTTGAGACTGACGCATCAAAGTCTGACAAACTCACTAAGTCATCATCAGTGTCATTGCTTCCTGGCAGCTGCAACGAAAAAGAACACAGTTGTTTCAGTTTCTTTTTAAGTTACGCGATGAGGCATCTAAGTGTTGGGTTAGCAAGACTTCAGGTTGAGTTCCATTTCGACTACTCAGTTCATTGTCGATAAGAACTGGCTTGAAATGCCCTTCAAAGAACCTAAATTCAAGTTCTGAAAATTTCCTGGGTAAAGTTTCTCCATATCGGTTATCTACATATCTTAATTAATATTTGATTTTACGGTTCTTTAACAAATTGTACGTCTTACGAAAACTTAGAAGTGTAGTTTTGGAATCTCGTATTATCTTTGACAATGTCCTTCATAGAACTATGGTCATCGCCTTTGTAACAAATGGTGAAATGGAATGACCTACAGAATTCTCCCAAATCACATGGAGATATGTAATGAGAATTTAACAGCTTATCAAAGGCTTGACAATTACAAACACTTACAGGTCCTCTCAGGTTAATAAGTTCTTCTCTAAGGCGTCGCACTTGAACTGTCCTGTGATTCAGTTGTCGCTGTACTCGTTCATTGAACTCCATCAGCTCTCCGTGCATTTCTGCCACCTTGATATCAAAAAACAAAGTGGATAATTGTACTAATGTTAAATGTTAAACTTTTTCTAGTGGCTATCACTTGTTTTCCATTTCTTTGAGCCAGTGAGCATTTCCTAATTATTACCAGGCATTGTTAGATGAATTTATCAACATTCCCCGAACAAGTTTTGGGCATTTGATCCCAGTTGAGTTGCAAATGGCCGGGAGTTATATCCTTAATCGACTCCCCAACGTTGGTGCATTTGGCACTTGAGTAATACTCGCAATCGTGCATTCTTGTATTTACGATAGTGCGAAAAAAGCGTTGTTCTCAATAGTTTTCGGCTCGGCAAAGTGAAGCCATTCTTTTTAGAAAATAGAAGGCGAAATTTTATCAAAGTTGGTTTTATTTGTATTGTATGAATTACAAAAAGAGTCCGATATAACGATACGCCAAAGGAGCAGTAAAATTATATCGTTATATCGGGGTAAACTGAACATGTACATGGATAAAGAGGCGACTCAGAACTCGTATACCATCATAAAGAGCTGTTGACAGAATAGTTGAATAATAATCGATTACTGCAATTCAATAAATCTTTGTTGTTGATATCTTGTGTTAGCACTTTGGGGACTATGAACTAACAATACCGTTATATCGGGAACAACTTTACGTTCGGTGCGCCAGATTTACATCGTTATATCGGGGTTATCGTTATATCGAAGATCGTTACATCGGGGTTCTGTCCCATACATTTTACTGTAACTTTTGCCGGGTCATACAATTTTCATCGTTTTATCGGGAATATCGTTATATCTAGGACCGTTATATCGGGGTTCCACTGTATTCTATAACACAGTGTTGCCGTTTCCAGAAAAAATGTCATTTTAAAAATACTTTCGTTCGGTCTTTTACGGAAAACTCAAACATCTGCCTTGACAGACTGACCTCGTCATCAACACAGGAAGGCCTCCGGCAGACTGAAATTTCCCGTATATACCTCACTTTCGGTTATAAATGTCAAAATTTGGGCGAACCAAGCACTCGGTAAACGAAAAGAGAAATTTCTACAACTTCGCCTGTGTACTTACCTGTATAAGTTTGCGTTTATACTCATTGGTTTCCTCACTAGTAAAAATAAACATATGTAGGATTAGATATAAACTAAAAACATCAATTATGCTTCAGTCCAAACCGATGGGAAAACATCTATAAGTTTCTTTTTATGCATACCTTTGTTCTTTCTCTGTCTTGTCTCTTGGCGGTAAAGATGGTAGGGCGTCATGTTGCCTTATTCCAGACAAGGCTAAAGAAAACAAATAATGAGTAGGTTATATACTTGGAGTGCCGATTACTTCCAACCATCTCAAAATTACAAATCATTGTTTATGGACAAGAACAACCATGGCATTAAAAGAGTTACACAAGCTTCTTTTGGAATGACTTTTCGTGTTTTGCGCAACATTTCTAACGTGTTCGATATGGTTGTTTCAGATCAAGTTGGGGTCCAGTGTGTTTCCAAGATGATGGAACTTGAACATTTGTTTAAAGGTGGTAGTCATTGGCTCCACCTAAAATGTTCTACAACTGGACAAAAATATAATGGAAGAGAATCCAGTTGCAGAATTGCAAACATTTAAGCTATCTTTCTTATTTTCCCACTGTACAATTTAAATGTGCATAAAATGGCTGGCTTGTTAAAAGACCAATGAAGATCAATTGCAAGAAAAGCAATACCCATTGCACTGTTATCTTTTGCTCACCTTCAGTGGTCTCGGCAGACTGTTGTCCCTTCAAATCTCTCCTTAGCATCTGAACTGCTCCAACATATTTCTTCAACTGATGTTTCAGCAACTCGTTCTCTCTGTAAACAACAGTAGAGTAGGTAGAAACACTTTGAATACACTTAAAAGATGTCAAACACAGTTATTCAGTAGTTAGAAGAAATGACCCGCAACTAGACGTCTTACGTTCAATCACTCAGCTACTGTTTTGTGTATTTGAGGGCACTTTGCTCGGCTTGTCCCATGTGACTTAGCTCTATAAACGAGTACCAGCTTCTATGGTGGGCAGGAAAGAGACTGTCACATGCTTAACATTACTACAATCTGGGATAAATCCTGGCTTTATGGCCTATTGGCCTAGGATCAAGCATTTAGCCTTATACAGGCTTCGTAAACCTTTTCAATTTCCAAAATCAAAGACCTTCCAGGATTTGTTTTGTTAATTTCCATGAGTTGTGGAGGAGTGTTTTAAAAATTTAACAACTGGACATAAGGTTTTGCTTAACCATAGTCTTCAGAAAGTTAAAGGTTCTCGTAAGCCATTCTAAACACAAAACGGGGAACCAGTAATTTTGGAGGTTTTGAAATTTAATTTTAATTTTAAAATAGTTTTCTAGGAATCAGCATAACAATTAGAAGACACTTCTAGGAATTCCAGGTGGCGTGCGGACTCTGTTTCTTACATGCCTGGGTGCAGCTAGGAGCAAACAGAAGGGGAAATCCAAATGAAAGACAGACAGAGGAGTGACAGCTGGGGTTTTCAAACATTCGGACTGAGACGAGGCATCGTGGAACCCAGAAACCTTCCCTTGATACGACTATGAAGTTCATCACTGTTATTTGCACGAAAAACAAAACAAACCTTGTCAGAGCTTGAATCTTGACCAGATCTTTGTCACTTCTCTGTTTGATGTCCAACTGTAGCTGTTCTGTTTCTGCCCTCAAGTCGGCAGACTGTTCCATCTCTTTGTCAAGAAGATGGCGAAGTGATCTGCAGCAAAAATAGTTACAGAAGTCAGTTGTTTTACAATTGAACCAACTAAACCTAATAACGTATTTTCAGTCACGTGCCTTCACGCAAAGCTTAAAGAAATGAATGAGTAATACAAACATGAAAAGTTAAACCTCCAGCAGCTATTATCGTTTGTGTTCGTTCAGATCCCTATTTTGTAAACTACTTTTATAATATACCGCAGTGGCCATAAATAACAACTTGAAGCCGAGGTCAAGTTTCAAGTTCACATACATTTTCTGCATTTCTTCCTTTCTGGTCTCGACTCAAAGTACTTGTTCATGTCCACTGATCGTATTGCAAAGTGGTTCAATAAGTTGTCATCTTCGGCCTAGCATCCACTCATTCATTCTAATTAATAGATGTTAAATGTGCTGGGATTATGATATTCTTGTGAAACATAAAAGAATGATTTGCCAAGTTGAAGTTAATATATTTGTATTCACCTGTTCTGCTCCTCAATTTCATCCTTCCTCAACATCATTGACACAATAGCCTGCTTCAACTCAGCTGTGAAAAAGCAAAAAAAAAAGTTTAATCAACTGACAATAAACCCGTACACAAAAGTGATCAAAAAGAAGACAGCGTACCTGTACTTGTAGTATTGAAGTTATACAAAACTTAAGTCTTGAGGAAACGGATCACAGTAAGTGTGTATCAAATTGATATAGTGATTAAAATGTGGTAGGTTGACCTGCTGTACTCAGCGATAAACCTAGAAGGGAAATGCACCCACATAGAGAAAGTGAAACAATCTCTGACCCGACAAGATTCAAACCACGATCTCCACAAATCATCGTTGCTCTACCAACTGAACCATAGGACAAAAAGAAAGCTAGTCATTCGTAATTATACGAAGTGCTGTACAAACACCAAAAGCCACAGAAAGGAATTGGCCAACACAGAGGAATAGAAAAAAAACACTGAATAAGGTGGATCAGAGACTGAACCTGTCATTTTTCTCATTGCATTCCTTATCACCATGTGTTCAGTTCCTGACAGAAAACAATTGCTTTCATCGTTATATTGGGTTCGATGTGCACGCTATGACCGATCTTGATCACCAGAAAATGTAATTATTAGCTTTTTGGCCCAATTATCCAAACGGAAGTAAAAGGAACTAGATGCATCATTGTCATGTTTCTTCACAGAAATTGCTAACATTAAAAATCAAGACCGTTTTTATCTTACAAAAATTTGCTTGATATTAATGAAATAGTCATCTACCTGTAGACATTCCGTCATGTCCACTGGAATCTTCCTGTTGACAATAAAAATATTGTATTGTATTGTATTGTATTGTATTAGAACAAACGCTGATGTATACAGTTTTATGTCAACCTTAACTATAATTGTATAGGCAGATCTTTGATGACGTTATTTTATGCTTACATTTTGACCTCAGGAATATCCTAAAATTTCGTTGGGTGAACAAGTGAATGATAAAGTAAGACAGCACATATCAGATTTCTCGGTGGTGTTTTTGCCCAGAGAAATAAAATTTGGCAAAACAGCTAATTTTTATATGCTTTTCCAATGATAGTCTTTTACAAAGTTTTCATTTAAGCTAATGAAAAAAATACGTAAACAAAAAATGCCCTTTATCCACGGGCTTACCCGGAGAAGTTAGAAAAGGAAAAAGAATAGGTGGTAAGGATCAAAATTTGATTCTTTGGATCCCAGAGAGCAATCTGTTCTCAATCCACCCCTTGTGTTTTAGTGAATAGTTTGTTAAGTGTTGTGTTGACCACCTACTAAAACTGAACGTGAGCTTGGTTTAGACCTTTGTGTAGAAAAAGCTTGTTGCTCTTTTGTTGCTGAAGTGTCGCAGTTACAGAGATTATTCTAAGAAACAGAACCACTACAGAATCAGGTTGTCAACTTTCAATTCTCATTCGGCTGAAAGGTGAACAGCGCAAAGCTATAAGAATCTCTTTGCTTGTGATTGAATACCAAACTATCAGGTTCTATTCTGATGTGAGTGACGCAGACAGAACTCAGACGAGGATCACAAAGTTAACAATCGATTTTTGTGAATGGATTGACAGTGAAGGAGGGTTTGAGATTACATGTATTCTAATAGAACTATAAAACAACAGAAAAATCCTTTACCAATGTATTGCATGGGGCAAAGGCAACTCTCACAGTACCTTAAACAAAAGTGCACATTTTCAAACACTGTCAAGAAAAATCACCACTGTTTTCATTGCCGTAGCTCAATGAAGTGTTTTCCTAGTTCAGAAGTTTGTTTTGTGTGGCTGTCAATCAAATTTATTTCAAACAGTGGTGGGTTGGCATTGATCCAGCCACGAAATGTACATGTCTGCAGATCTGTGAACCAGTGTGATTGGCTATACTTGTCACCAGACACACAGCCTGTCTTGAAATCTTGTGGACGCTAAACGCCAGCCCAAAACAATATTTAGAGCGATAAGTAAACCTCGAGAGACGGGTAGGGATAAAACTGCGGTAACACTTGAAGTATACAAAATAGAACTTACGACAGTCTTGGCATCTCTGAAGGGTCTTGTCAGTGAGCTGAATCTGTAGAAAATTCGAAAAAAAAGAACGACTTTTTTTTAAATATCTTCTTATCCCAAACCAGTTTATCAACATTATGTTCTCCTTGCATTATTAACGAGAAAGAAGCTGTTTAGTAGTGAGAATACTGAAACTGATCATACACACCAGCGATGTAGATATAGCCATTCCATGCTCTATGTCTCTGGCTGTAACGTTATCATGGACCAACAATAATGTGCCTTAAGTTATGAGTTTATTTATGTAACTTTCTAGATTATTTCGCTTTGGTACTATGTCTATGATGGTGATGACAGTGAGCTGGAACCAGACAATGAGTATGATTACATTTGTTCCAATCAGAAAAAAAGTGAGTCAAATTGTACTGATCTATTTCAAGTTCTATACTCATTTCAAAATCGGACTGTGCTAATAAACGTTGTATGATACTGGATAGAATCAAAAGTATTTCATAACAATAAAAACACTGTTTTTCCAATAAGCTTGGTTTTCACTAGCGACGCAAGAACCCAAGCTCCTTGCGTCCGTAAAAACCAACAATGAAACAATCACAAATATCATTTGCTTCTGCCTCTGCCATCTTGTCTACTCATGTAGGTAAGAACCTAAAAAGAACCTGGACCGAGTCCTTTAATTGGTTGATCAAAAACTTCCCTCAAAACATTCCTTGCTTCACGATCCGTTTTCACAAGAAAAAGGTGGAAGCAAACGCAATAAAAAGGAAAATTTTTAATCCATTGTTTGTGATAGCTTCACTTGTTGTTCTTTCGCCACGGCCGTTTTCACAGTGAAATGCGAACACTGGTGCTTGTGTCTGCTCTTGCCTCCCTAGCGTAAATCAGGCGCCGCGAGAGTCGTGGACCTTTCACTTACTTTGTTGCTCGTTCCATTCCCCTCTGAGCATCCGAACAGGCCGCCAGTGCTGTAGCCGCAGCTCCGACAGCAGTCTCCAAAGATCCTGAACTCTCGTTTCCCAGATCAATTCTGCCTTGAGGACTAAACTCTGCCAGGTCACTGTCTTCAACCAACGAATAGCTACTATAAGACAAATCGAAGTTTTCAGTGTTAAATATTATCATCTTGTTACCCAAACTGTTTGAATTATCATTATGTAATTTTGGTAAAACTGAATTCTATCGTGAATTAGGAATTTATCAATTACATTGATAACTATATGAACGTATTTAAAAATACAGAAACAAAATGAGAGTTTGAAGTCACTAACGATGTATTGAAACCAGCAGACATCGTAGATCGCTCAGAGTATAACTGATTTGCTCTCTATATGGAGATATTGGGAAAAGAGATAGCAAAGATAGTTCATCGTCCATATATAAACATACCGTAGAATCAAATCGTTGTGCTACCAAACATATTACACAGTGTTTGAGAAAATTGAAAAACAGGATAAGGATATTACTTCTCTATAGTACCAGATAGTTGGTCTGGCGTCATAGTATCATAGTATATACTGTATCAATAAGCCCATGTTTTGTACAGAAATGTAAGAAATATGAAATAGCTTCCTATTTAATCAATTTACCTGATATAAACACAAACTATTTGCCTATACTCAAACTAGAGTCGTTTTGAAAAGATACAGTTGCATATACTACATTTTAATAAATCTTACCTCGATACTGACATGTCATCTTTAGAGCTATCTGTAGCGTTTAGCCGATCAGCTTGCAAGTTTGTATCATCCTCTTGCGATGGGAACTGGAAGAGAAATTCGGTGTCTTCGCCGTCATCCCCAATAACAGTCATCAGCCCTCCTCTGCCATCCATAACAGTCACTGGCGAGGGGGGCTCTCGAGTGTCATCAAGGGTTGCACTTCCTACCGATGAGCGGCTTTCCATAGTATTTAAACGTTTACTCTCAATTTCTTCCTCCATTTCTTGAGTTCCTTGAACATTCTCACTGGTAGAAGAATACCTTGTTTCTTCAGATGTTGGTGAAAATGTTTCAGTAGTATCCCTTGGGGGTAGTGGAGGTGGGTTTCTAAATGCTGTATCACCATACATGTTTGCAAGTTCTGGTGAAAACACTTTACAGTCGTCCCTTGGGGGTAGAGGTGGGGGTTCTCTATATATTGCCCCATAATCGGTGTTCGATTGCTCAGATGTCTTGTATGGTAGCTCGTCGCAATATCTCGATACAACAGGTGTTACATTCGTCACGTTTTCTTCAGTACCGTTAGTGTCTGGTAGTACCTCTTCGTCCCTTCTGCTCCACAAGTCGTTCTGCTCCTGTTTGATTTCATCTGTTGTGACGTTGTCACAATTTTTCTCCAGTATGTTATCAAAGCCGCCAACAAAGAAATTTGACTTTCCAACCTGATTTCCATATTCCATTTCACATCTTGAACTTGGTGCATTTCTCATAAACTTGGAACTGCTAACAAAACCTTTCCCTTTGTTTGGTTCCACTTCAGTATCATTTTCCTGTTTCACGTTTTCACTTAAACTGTCTGGCATAGAAATTGGCTTTGTCATGTCATGAAACTTCATACCATTTTCAGACGGTATTTGAGCCTTTTGCACATCAGATTGTGTTTCATCCTTAATTAATTTACCATGACCAGGATAAGAAGAAGGTCGCGAGTGTCCTAAGCCTTTTGTCATTTTCTCCGTAGCGTCAGCTAAAGACGTATCAGACAAGGGGAAGTCCTTCAGAGTTGGCAAAAGTTTGTTTGTCATTTTGTCCAGTTCAGATGCAGAATCAAGAAGGGAGTTGCTTTCTTCTTCTTCTATTGAAACAATAGCTGGATTGACCTTCTTCTTCTTTTTCTTTTTCTTCTTTTCAACTTTGATGCTGACTGGTTCTATTAAGTTAAAAGTTCATCAAATATGTTAGACAGAAAGTGGTTATAGCGATTATATTAAAATTTTTAAAAGAAGTGGCACGAAACAGACACAGATAACATAAAACGAACACCAATGACCACTTCAGTTTTGGGTCAAACCCTGTCGGAGTTATTAGAAAAACACAAACCCGGTAATACCAAAAACCCCAAAACACTTTGTCCAATATGAATCATCAGGTTCAACTGTGGACAGATCTTTTCACACACATAATACAAAGGTTTTTAAATGGGGGCAGTATGGATAATGCTTTCGGACATATGCAGAGCTCTGTAATGTAAAACGGATTTCTTCAACAGAATTGAAATATATCAACATGCACTATTGCAAACAAAGATAGAACAATCTTTAACCTTGAGTTTGGCTACTTGCCTGAGCTTGGATTTGATTCGAAGGTACAAAATTTTAACCTTGATATTTGGTTACTTACCAGAGTTTGGAAGGGGCTGGCGGTTCGACATTTTAAAAGATTGTTTGGAACTAACTTCCTTGCGGACCGGAAAGAAATGGTAAAAAAACTGTAATCTGATGCACATGCTCGTGTTAACTGGCAACAGCTAAACGCGAGGTTAACGCTTATTCTACTGAAACGTTGATTTGCAATATTCCAGCGAAAATGGTATTTTGATTGAAGAAGTGAGTCACACGCTAAAAGAATGGAAAAGTTTGATTCCCTGGTGATGAGTTAAGAAGGACATGAAGTGAAGAACTTTTTGATTCGGTCAAAGATGCCTAACTGACACTGTTTTACTCTGGACAATGTGGTATCAGGTGATGCATCCAAACAAACACCTCTGCATGTCTGACAGAATCTGAAAATTAAAAAAAAACAGATAAATACAACTTTATTTACCGGAAATGTCTGCAGAATAAACTGGTTGCGGCTCCGGCTGGGTCTTCGCAGGTATTGGGAAGGTTGGTACTGGAATTGTCGGCAATAAGCTGTTAAGTACTTCTCTCGTGCTAGGTGGTGACACAGCCTGATGTAGCAAGACAAATATAATTAAATCATTGTCCAATACCTAATGTATTTTATCACATTTAGACCCATATCGGGGCAGTACTTATTCTTGGCCAGCTGATAAGAAGACCTACAGCCTTGCTCGATTTTGTGTTAGTTTTCTGACTTGAAAGTCAGAACAAATTAAGATTTTGATCAAAATCTTTTTCTTAAAATTCTCTCAATATTTCCAAACTCGTTGGGCACATTTCCGAACACGTACCAATATCATCCAATCGTTTCCGAAGATTGTTCAAAGATTACCAAAAAACATCAACCATCTCCCAAACACATTTTAAACCTTAAAAACGTTTTCCAAATATTTCTGGAAGATTGTATACGAATCCTTTAAAACAAGTTTCAACGCCTTGTTCATCAAACAATTATTCGTTTAGATAGTCTAGACCCTTCAGTTATACACAGATGTGAGATATCTCGTTGGACTTCAAACATACATGATATTATACTTCTCATCTTTAGATCATACCGCAACTCCCTGCATGCCTTAATGAGGAATTCGTATTTTCCACCTTTCACTTGCTACATTGTCAATGAACGTACGACAGTGTCAACTCACTTTTCTGCATGAATGTGTCGTGCAGAGAACGTTTGAGCTGTTACGTTGTATGTAAACACACAATCACGGTTTCGACGAACAAAGAATGTCTCGCACGTTGTATTAACAAACAAAGAATGCCTCGCACGTTATATTATTTTGAAATGATGAGTTCCATCACGACATGTGAACTCTAGCTCGGCATTTCTCTTCTAAGGATCAATGCTGGGGTCCAAAACCCATCCCTAAATTTAACCCTGAAGCTTTATTTGTATCGACTTCTTTGATTTAAAAAACAACAATTCTGAAAATGCACATGGAACTAACTTTGTCGAATTTTAAGAAAAATCAATTGCAGATCATATTATCTTACCATTTTGGATGCATTAAGTTCCTCATCATCAATGTTGAGCGCAAACAAGATGGAGCTAAGACCTGCAAAAATAGTAAGCGTACCCCCCTAATATAAATTCCTCGAATCTCAAAGGAAATATTCCCTCGGACTATGAGTCCATGAGCTTACAATCGGAGGGAACCTAGTAGTTATCTTAAAATAAACGCAAACTAATTAACTTTGTAGCTGTTATTTTGTTCAAATAGATTATTTGCCGGCATTTTGAAGACAATTAAAATGACCATTCAACATGATAACTAACGTGTGTCTACTGTCATTTGAAAGTGAAAGATTTTGAAACGTAAAACTCCATCCGGTCACAATGATGCCAAACCAATTTTGAAACGCAAAATTTCCTCCGAATTTAATCACCCCCCGAATATAAGTCCCCCCGCCGAATATAACCCCACTCCGAATATAAGTCCATTAAAACAAGTGCTTTGAAAGTTATCAGCCCCTGGGCTTATATTCGGAGTTTACGGCATTCCAAGAAGCTCGCACATCAAAAGGAAACAAGACCATCAAGTATTCTCTAGAACAAAGTATATTCGACATAGTTTTGTTTATATTTATAAGGCAGCAATTAAACTACTTGGAACTATAGTGTCAACATAAAATCAACCAAGGTAAAACAAACGAAAGAATGAATAACAGAATGAAAAACTAATGCTTATTTCTATATGGCTGGATTTTATCAGGGACTATTCTTCTCCCCTGCTCTTCGTTCTCGCGTTTTTTTTTCGTACCATTGTAAATTTCGATACATTCTAATATAAAAACAGCAAATGAAATAAAGCAAATAAAGTAAAATTTGCAAACACCCAAAAAGTACTAACCTGCTGCCATCATGGAAAGCATACTGGCTCGTTCCTCATCAAGAAGAAAGGCCTCAGGCTCATAAAAGTTGCTGAAAAATTGTCGAAGATTAACGGAACATTACAAACTGTATCTATCTTGTCCTGCAACATTTCCGTTAATTTTTTATGAAAGTTATTAATTTCTCAGAGATACAGTTCAATTACTTTAAAATATATCTACCCTTTTCCTAACGTGTGACAATAAACCCTTTCACCATCTTGGTTGAGGATCAGTCGAGGCTAAAATCACAACACATGCACGTGGAATTGCTCAACATTCAACTCTTGTAACTTCGTTTTTATACAACAGATTTTGATATACATTTGCTATCACTTTAGCTGCGACTCCCCCCCCTCCAAAAAAAAGGGAAAAAAAATAAGGAAGAAGAAACCTTGAAAGGCCTATTAGATTTTAGGGAAGTGTCTGTGTCTAAGAAAGGTCTTTCCCACTTATTTTGCAGGTGAGCAAGGACACCCATTAGTATTTACTTAGCTATTTACAGTAGAGGTATCTTGCGAAGATTGTGGACACAGAAAACCAAAAATGGGTTCTACTTCGAATTCGTAATTTTTTGGCCAATATGTAAGTTTGAAACCCGTCATGTGAAAAACCACGTTAAACAACAAGTTCCTCTAAATCAGGCCCAGCTTCCCCTCTTTTCATATGTCGAGGCCCGAAATAACAACGATACTTTTCACATGTAATTAAGTTATCTCCTTCTAAAATGTTAAACTAGTTAGTAAGTACAACACAGGATAACATTAGCAACTTTTGGCAATTTGCACAGCTTTTACTTTGATATTTCGCATTCACGTATTTGACTTTGAGTTTCGCACTGCACGCAACAAGAAGCAATGAAGCTGAGAATCGGAAGTGTTCACTTCACAATTACAAAGACCGAGTGTCAATTTAAGGTGTGAATGGTTTGACCATTCCCTTTTATAGCGGGGTGGGTAGAAAAGTATATAGGAAAGGTTTGAGCCTGTAACATCCAGAAGAGTCAAGAATGTGTAGAATGATTTTTTGTATTTAAAAATACTAACATCAAAAGCTTTCAAATTGCTAACTTACCAATTGATTTTAAGAATGAAGGCTCATATATGGCGGCCAATATGGCGTGCTTAGTTACGAGATTTCAACTGCAATTTTTGTGATGTAATAATGACGCAAAATTCACGAAATTTTGTACAGACGCTGTTCGAGAGCCAAACGTTAAAATATGCAAATTTGAGCAACAATTTCATGTTTACCCTTGACCCATTAGAACTACCTTAAGTTATTTCACTACTTCCTTCAAAAAACGTCAACGTTCCATAACCCATAGGTGCCAAATTTCAGGTGATTGGTCACCCGTGGAAGAATTCAGAACAGCAAGCGCCAAGGCGCGAGTTTCTAGGTTAGGGGCATTCTACATGCAATATGCTAATTTTTCAGCTTGCAACAAATAAAGAGCAACGTACCTCAAGATGGATCTGTCACCAAGAAAGGCATGAAAGTACTTTTCTAGTGTGTGTTCATTCAGAGTGGACCTCAACCATGCCTTTCCTAATGGAAAACCAAATTGCTAATTAAAATTCACAATTGTACAGCAATGTTTAAAGCATACGAGCTTTCAATAAGAAAATAGTGGCAAAAAGATGATAAAGAAGCTGCTCTTAGCAAGAACCCACCAGTGACCACGATTATAGACAAACCAACAATGCCAATGGCAATAACAATGAAAGAAAGTAACAAAGATTCTGATAAAGATACTTCAGACACTGACACTGGCATTGACAACAACAATGATAAAGACTGTAACAATGACAACGACAACGATAAACCAACGAGAGAAGAGCAATGACATTGACAACAACGGGTGTTACGAAAACGAAGATCTCGAAAACGAAGACCGAAGACCGAAGACCGAAGACCCTCAAAAACGAAGACCCTCGTTAAAACTCAAAATATCTGACAGCGGATAAATAAAACAGATCAGACTCGTTGGTCTCAGCTTGCAGTAGCGTGACGA
>JAOBYE010140000.1:0-10814 GCA_025403585.1 Parazoanthus swiftii | reverse complement strand
TACTACAGGGTGGAATAATAGTACAGGCTGGGATAATAGACATAGTACAGGATGGGATAGTATGGGGTGGAATAATATTACAGGGTGGAATAATAGTACAGGGTGAAATAACAGTACAGGGTGGGGAATTAGTACAGGACGGGATAATAGTACAGGATGGGATAGTACAGGGTGGAATAATAGTACAGGGCGGAATAAAGTACAACCTCGAAACTTGTTGAGTCAGGTATTTTTTGGTTTTAGTTGGAGGAATCCTGATGGCGGATTTTTGCTCGGGTCTTGTGCATTGGGGTTGTGACACCTGGGGTTCGGTTGATTTACCTCTGATAGGCAAGGTGAGTTCCACAAAGTTCTTCAAGGAAAACTTGCAGAAATTTAGTCCAACTTTGTTCTGTTTCTGTTTTTACCATATTTTGGACTTGTTTTTGACGACTGGATTTTCTAACCTTCAAATATCTTGTGAACTTTTCTTGTAGTTTGTGACCACTGTAAATTTAATTTGAAAAAGTTTCTAAGTAAGTAGTATGTGTTGTTGTTTTTTCTCTTTTCTGCTAGATTTTCACCTCATTACACTAGGAATGGCGATTTGACACTGAGATGAAGACTGGGGAAGGGGGGTAATGCTATAGTGGGAGATTGGGGGTGCTCGTCAAGTTTGCTTAGGCAAGAGTAGTACTTTTAGGGGCACATGTATCAGTAGTCTAGGTGAAAATCAGGATCCTGGCCTATTTTCCCAGAGTTGGTCTTGAATTAGTCCATCAAGTGAACAAATTGTACAGGTAACATTGATTGGCAACCGATTTGTATATGTATTTTAACTGATTCTAGACCACATCTAATATATAGTGCATGTTTGGGCATTTTTAGGAGATTTTGAACCCATAGAGTTACTTTTTGGGGTTGCAAACTATCTAGGTACATAAGGTATTTTTTAGAGTATTCGTCCACGTTTCTGTCGAGCACCCCTACCTTCTACTATAGGGAGCACCCCTCCCGTGGAAGAAGACCTGATAATAGAGTTGAAATGAAAGTTCTGGCAGACTGGTACATGACTTGCATCTGATCATAATTTGACATGCACAGCACTAAACAACCACCCGATGTTATTGATTGAACCTTTCTTTTTGGCTTTCATCTCAACTGAAGCTCTTATATTGATAGTAAATTGAGAAAGCACTAGTGAAACAGTTTGTTTTAACTCTCAATTGTTTTATTCAAGGCCTTCATTCGACCATTTCGTGAACATCATGTTGACCCCACAGCGATAACACGGCATGACTTGATAGAAACAAATGGCGACAACTGCTTGATGACACTGCCTGGTTTGATTTACCTGGTGTTCAAGTTTTTCACCAATGAACAGAAGGACCTGAATAGCTCGTACCACTTTGACTGTTATCTCTTTTCTTTAGCATTCTTTGTAATGCTGACCAATCAGGTTCACAAGTGGTCGCACACCTACTTCGGTGCACCGTGGTGGGTGGAGAAACTGCAAGACTGGCACATTATCTTACCAAGAAAGCATCATAGGATTCACCATGTCTCACCACACGAGACCTACTTCTGTATTACAACTGGCTGGTTGAATTATCCTCTCGAGTTAATTGGCTTTTGGCCTAGAGCAGAACAGATTATAGAGAAGCTAACTGGTGTCTCACCGAGGTCAGATGATATGAAGTGGTTAAATAAATAGAAAAAATACAATTTGGTGGTGTGAGGAATTGCCGCATCATTTTTTTTGCTGAGAGGTTTGTTTTGGTCTCCCATTGCACTAACCAGTTCTAACTTCAAAAAGAGCCACACAAGATCACCTCTCAAGATGAGAACCGGAACCAATTTCTCAAAAACGCCTTCTTCAAGTTGTTCTGACGATTGTTATCTCTGACCAAATTGATAGTAAATAACTGACTAAGCAGAGTTTTCTTCTAAGCCATCGTCAGTTTTGAATGCGTTTCAACAAACACCCGAGGGCTTCTGTCATGGTGGTTGTGGTGCCTAGCACTTAGCATCAGATCACCAGGACTTAGTTCAAGTTGGAAATGAGACAGATCTGGCGTCAACCACTGCCAATGGCAGACTGTTCCATCCTTTAAAAGAACAACTTGTGGACGTTTATCGTAGATACAGATCGTACTTTGTACGAAAACTTTTGTAGCTGCCTTCTTTGGTTGCCCGTTGACAGTTTTCTATGTCTGCTAGTAAACGTGTACGTAGACCGTGAGGGATCTTGGGTATGATTGCCAACCTGTTTTATTGTCTCCGAGTTTTAAACTGCCCAGTTCAGTAAAGTAATTAAAAAAGATAGTCTTTGAGCATTTTGGTGACGCCAGTTTTGAATGCACTTCAACAAACTTTACAGTAGATGTATAGACCTGTCACAAAAAAACCGCTAATTACGCCAACATCTGAGCAGTTTCAGGATTAGCTTTGCTATTTGAAACTTAATAAAGATTAAAGTTTTTAAAGTTAAAGTCACCAGGTTCATAATACGCCCCAGTGACCACGAACAAAAACTTCGAGTCGAGGCCAGTAGGGCTAAAATACAGCAAATGTATTCATGAGAACTCCACTTGAAGTTATTGTCTATAATCACTATAGCAAATTCTGCAAGTAGTGTATTGTGGAACCGATCTCAGGGTGTAGCATTCTGTTTTTCTCTTCAGTACTTCGATCTTGTTCGTGTTCTGTTGGATTAAAGGCGGTGTTACACACTGCAATTTTTCGTGCAGCAAGTCTTGCAACGCCGTAGCGAGACATGCTACATGAATCGTTGCAGCGTGTAACACCCCTTGCAATGGTCAAAATTTGATGCGAAATTTGCTGCAACAATCATTGCAGAAAGAAGAATCGGGTTCTGCCTTTTGCAACGGTTGCTGCAAATTTTTTTGAGCATAGCAGCGTGTCTCGCAATGTCTTGGTTTTAAAAGAACTCCGCGCGCACGGGTGAAAAGCCCTTCCAACAACAAAGATCGCGGAAGTGAATTGTGTTGCTTAAAGAAGGTGGAAAATAAATCGCCAAAAAAAATTTTCTCCCATAATTTTCTTGCATCGCTACCCTGCTTATACACCTCTACACCTGGTAATTCGCTTTTTTTTTTCCGCTGCTCGACGAATATACAGGCCAGTTTCTTATTCCCAGTTAATACTGCAGACGGCTTCGGGCTTGATTTGGTGTTGAATATACATAAATGTCGGCCAATACACAGGGTTGAAAAACAATACTTACACTAGTGTTTATGAATATCTAACATGTAGTGTTTGAGGCTGAGAAAAGGAGACAGCAGTCATTGTAATCAGCGGCAAACTGGACTATTCAGGAGGGACAATTAGGATCTCTCGGTACTGCGGGCGTACTTCGAGCATTACAAATTTTTCAAGATTTTTTAAAAAACCTAAGGTGTGCTGTGTGTTGTAAGCACGACGGGATGTGCAGCACCGTAAAATTCCATGTTCACCCCCCAGTCCCAGTTGAGACCCGCTCTCCCTACATATCGCTAACAAGAATGTTGTTTCAGTTATAAGGCCCCCGGATATAAGCCCCATCATATAAGGGCCTATCTAGTAAGTACTACATTCAGGGCCTTTCCTTGAGAAGTGGGAGCGCGTAGGCCCTGGGATCGAGGTTGGTTAAAATAGCCCATTTCCGAATTACGCTCCATTGCTCACAAATAAAACCTTGAAGTCGAGGCCAGGTGCTCAAAAATACAACAAATGCATGGAAAGTGAGCACCTTGCCTCGACTTCAAGATTTTATTAGTGAGCAATGGAGCGTACTTCGGAAATGGGCTATTGGGTGGTTATGAATTTAGTGATCCTTGTTTCCGCCTTATAAATGTAACTCATTCATAATAAAGCTTTTAACAATAGATTTAAACAAACTATAGATATGCTAATTGAAGATTACAATCATTTCTATCAAAGTTTATTTTCTTGATGTGACTAAATTAAACTGTATTTTAAGACAGCGCTATAGATATGCCATGGTTGAAATATTAATATTTTTAATTTAAGGCCAAATAAAAAAAATAGTTGGTTAGCATCCTTTCTGCTAAATGTTTACAGTCGGCGGGCGGTTTTTATTTTTATTTTAGTTTATTTTTTTATTTGATATTCACTCTTTGTCTAAGTAAAGAAACTTAGAACTTTATTTAAAGTCATTCGTAGGGACTATCTCTGCGTATTTATATCTCAGGAGATCACGGAAATGTTTAGTTTTCAAGTTAAGTATTCGATCAGTCTTGACCTAAATATGCTTTAGAAGACTGAACTTGTGTATGTCCTCGATATGGTCGGGACCATTATATTATTTATAAAGGAAATGTATGGAAATAAAAATAAAAATTGTTCTTGGTCGGGAGCGTTTTCAGTAGTCGGGCGGGGATGCTAGCCAACTATTTATTTTTATTTGGCCTAATTCTCAGAGAGGATGATCTGCTCATTTTGAACGCGCTTTTTTAACCGCCAATTAGCCCCCATTCCGGCCACAAACTTACACTGAAGCCCAAGGATTTGATGTATTATCTAACTTTAAAGCCCCCCTCGGTTTTAAGCCCTCCCATAGATAAGCCCATCTACCTGCTAACAAAATTAATAATCCCCGATAATGAGCCCTCCCACATATGGGCCCATCTGATGTCTGTTCTTTCCGAAAGTCGAAACGGTTTTCTTTTTTATGTCGTGTAAACCTTAACCCCCTCTAGATCTCCCTCCTACTACCCCCCCCCCCCTCTTTCCCTTTAGGAAACTCGCCCAAAACTGGCATTTCGACAATTGATACGAACTTATACCAGCCCAGGGATGTGGGATTCATCAGTTACAGTATGCAGACCTGATGCGCACAACGGATGCCTGCAATATGTGTATATACTGAAGTAAAACGATATCTTGCGACAAGATCAACGTAGACCACTAAACGGTAAACTTAAGTCAGAGCCAACCTTCGTCACTGAGTTTTGGCAATCTATCTGGATACTTCGCGAAGATATAAATACTCCACAGGGATTTGCAAACTGTTTTTTGAAAACTATTCAAGTGTTTCTGATCCTTAAGACCTTTTGAGCCACTTTTTTGTTTTTTATTCAGCGGATAGCGCAACTTGATATTCGACTTCATTAAGTGTGGCTTTTCAAAACAACGCCCCAGTGGTTGACAACAAAAACCCCTGGCGTCGCATGTTGACCCATTTCCTTCTTCTAACTGTTCCATTCTTAATGATATAAAGCAGCTATTGTCACACAGATTAGATGCACAAAGAAGAAATTGTGATGAAGAATGTGTGAAGTTAAGCCGCCCGTTTTGCATTTTACAGTTTTGATTTGATGACTATCAAGGGCATCAAATTGAACCAATAAAGACAGCGACTGAGGTTGTTTACTCGGCAATATCAAAAACTGCGGTCAATTATCGTCGATAAACAATAGTTCCCGCAAAAGTTTGAAACAAATACTTCAAAAAGCAAAATCCTAGTTTTTTTAACAGTTCTTAGATATGTTGTGGTTTAAAGCAGCTGAAGTCATAGAAATTCTTGCGGCCGTCATGAAACTTGCAATGTACTTTGCTTTAAAGCCGCGGAACTATGCACTATTAAACTACCGACATCTTTCTATTTCCGGCTATCTTCGCGTTTCCTGAATTCTGCACCCTAAAAAGCAGACTACAGAGTAAGGACAAATGCGATATGGCGAAGGAAATACAAAGAGACTGTTGTCTTACAATTTTTTCCTGCCGGCAGTGTGCTTCAAAAATACATAACTCTGTGGGCGTGAGTCATAATGACAGTTAATGAAATATTCATTAAGTATCATCAATGCCCAACGATTGCTTTTGTTTATAGCAACTCGTCCATTTCTTATGTCTGTTTGTTACTCTTTGTACTCGGCAGTCAGTTTCCGTGGGAAAATTTACTGTGTCGGGGTGACTTCATAACTTTTCCTTTCATAGGGTATTATTGGCGTAAACAAGTAAAATTTTGTCAACCTGGTTTTATGAGCAAACTGTTTCTTAAGAGTACGCCATTACTGACAAATTATCACGTTTGCTACTCGCGATAACGCATGCACGATGACCTTTTTTTGACAGAATTTTTATGACAACAACCGGCGCGCCGAATTCTCTGGATATTTATTAATAACACCTTCTCCTTTGTTCATCTGGTACTCTAAACATCCCTTCTTTTCGTCCGAGGATATTTTTGCGTATGGCAAATGATCACAGTATTTCTTTGGGATGATCAATATTCAGTTGTTCAACGGAGCTGCAATTTTCAAACATACTGTGAGAGGTTTACATATGAACATTCCTCTTCGGTGACTCTACTGTTAATTTTGGGCCGATGATTGACAGTGGAATGCAGCCCCTCCCTGATTGGCTGATTGTTGCGGCCGCTTTTGTTTCGCGTGTGGGAGCCATTACCATGCATCAAGCGTCATAATTTCGGTTGAATTTTTTCTCACCGAAACAAATCTCGTCTTTATCTTTGCGGTGGCTCTATCATACGCAAATGTCTATCGTTAAATAATTTGGTGTTCGTCTTTTGGATATAAGTTTGATTTTTACACGATCGTGTAGGTGCAGGAAAAACTTGCATAGTTGAATCGTGTAAACATGGAAGAAGCAGCTTGCTTTCTGCTTGTAGCTTGTTTTTTTATCTTCTGTTCGTTTGATCCAGCATTTGCTCAACTGATCGAGCGAGTATCCATCGATGAATTTGACACTGCAGAGAAAAGGAACGTTATAAGTCTTACACCGCCTCCATCTGGGAAAGTTTACTCCTTATATCAGGGTCAAGACAAAGAAGTTTTGAGATTATTTGAGATCACCTCGTCGGGTGTAGTGTCCGTCAAAGGACCTTTAATGTACACACGAGGAGAAGCCAATATCTACGACGTTATTGTGGTTCAAAGACCCATAGGAGAGACCACTGGAGGAACAGCAAAAACATTAAAAGTAACAGTAAGAGACAGGAACAATTTTTCCCCAACATTTCCAAAGAGTGTTTATTACGGGTTTGTTCGAGAAGGTTCACCTGAAAATGTTGTTGTGCAGGGACTTGGGGACTGTTATGCGGAAGACCGTGACTCCTATGGCATTGACAAGTATTCCATTGTTTTTGGTAATGAAAAAGGTTACTTCAAGGTTGAAACGAGAAACCTTGGAAGCGACAACAGTCGCAAGTTCCTTGTCCTTAAAACTACAAGTACTAAAATAGTGCGAGACCCTTCCACACCCAACATATTGCTAACTGTTCGAGCAAGCGACCGTAGTGGCGTTGGAGGGGATTCCATTCGCGATGCGGAGACCAAGATACTGGTGACTGTGGAAGACAAGAACGAGAACAAGCCAGTTTTTAAAGAAAACCAGTATGATGTGACTATTAGCGAGGATACGCCAGTCATGACCTCTATTCTCGAAGTCCGAGCAACTGACCTTGATGACGGTAGAAACGGTGGAGTTTATTATTATTTGAATCCCCTCAGTGATCACTTCTCAGTTGATCCAATCACCGGTGCCATTCGCGTTGTTCGCATACTGGATTATTCAGTCAAGAAAGATTACGACTTGACTGTGGTCGCTTCCGATCGCGGTCGGCCTTCACTTAAAGGTTCCACCAATGTTAAGATTACCATTCAGGATATGACAAACTACCCTCCTGCAAAACCTACCATCGTGCAACCAAATTCGCTGCCCACCTTTCCAGACGGCCCATATAATTTCAGGGTGCGCGAAGACTTTCCAGTTGGGGCGGCAATTTTGATCATCCGATCACTTGACAAAGAAAGGGAACAGCTCAGATACAGCCTGATAGGCGGCTCGGGTGTGTTCAAGCTTGATCAGCTGAGTGGAGTTCTAACCCTTCAAAGTTCTCTGGATTACGAGTCTGGACAAAAGAAATTCAACATGGAAGTTGCCGTGCGAGACAGCTCAAACACGCAGGTAAAAACCAAACTAGATATTGAAGTTCAAGATGTTGATGAAAACTACAATAGCCCAGTTTTTGATGCAAACACCATTCAGAAAGTGGCTTCTGTGAAAGAAGATAAAGGTACTGGATCTAGTGTCACGACTGTGACAGCCACAGATAGTGACTCGGGCTCAGATGGCGAGATAGTCTATTCAATCACAGGTGGTACTGGACTGGGTGTCTTTGAAATTGACAGTATGACTGGTACTGTTAAGATTGTCACACCTCTTAATCGTGAGTCAAGGTCTACTTACAAGTTAATAGTCAATGCCACAGATAAAGCTGTTTTTCCTCGCACTGCCAGTATGTTCCTTATAATTGATGTTGCAGATGACGACGACAACTATCCTGAGTTCACTCAAGCCATGTATGTAGCCGCAGTTCCAGAAAAACAACCGTCAGGTACATTTGTTACAGTGGTACAAGCTAAAGATAGAGATGGACAGGCTGTCTCATATGGAGTGACAAACTCAAATTTCAAAATGGAGTCAACAACTGGAGTGATTAGAACTACTCGCATTTTTGATGCTGGTGCAAACCCCTCATTTGAACTAGAAGTATCAGCCAGTGCTGGCAGTCTTACTTCCAAGGCCCAGGTGAATGTAACAGTTACTACTAAACAAGATGCGCCACCAAAGTTTAGTAAGGATCCACCAACATATAGTGTTAGTTTACCAGAGAATGAAGGAGCTGTGCCAAATTTGCTGTGCATTGCTGCAGTTGACAATACCAACACACCTGTCACATACTCTATTATTTCTGGTGCAAATGAAAGAATCAAACTGGATGCTAATAATGGTATGTGAGTCACTTTTTATAAAATCGCTTTGTGTGGCCAATAATTTTGTGAAATGGGTTGAAAGACTCATCTCATATGATAGATAACTTGTTACAGTACATAAAATGGAAAATATCTTTTTGTGCTGGTGTACAGACTCTAAGGAGTCATTTTGGGTAATCCAGGTTTCTGTGAAATATTATCCCACCCAGCCCTCCCATAGTTAACCTTCAAGTGTTAGAGTTAAAGTTGGGGTTATTTTTTTCTTTAGCTTTACTTTAAATTTATGGGATCAGGGCTGTTGGGTAGTTTCCCAGAAGCCAGAATTGTTCTGTTAATTCTTAATTTCAAGTTTGTACTTTTGACCTAAAATATGTAAAGGCTAGAAATTAATAATCGCACAGTCCCAAATAATCATTTGTTGATAATGTGACAGTGAACAGTAATAATTGTTATCATAATTTATATAGTTATAAAAAAATATTGATTTTTATTGTATTCCATATAATGTATATATTATTAATAGTTAACTATCAGGGATCGCGTTAACGCAAAAATCGTGCATTTTTATGCAAAATGTTCCTCCAAAAATGCATTTAGTAGTTTAGAATGCGTCCCTTGTACGCGAACATTAAATCAGCTCAAAGCTCTATCTTTACTATAGGACCCCTTAACAAACCTTTGGGACCCCAAACAAGCAGGACCAAGGAGTCCTGGGACTCGCAGTACAATTTTCTAGCGCAATCCTTGACTATAATACATGTACATGATTGTTTTGCTGGAAATATTGAGATCACTTGTAAAGTTCATATGAAACTCTATCTAGGGCACTAGTGGGATATATATTTTACATAGCCTAGCATTCCAAAGGTTTTATTAAATGTAATTTTTCTGAAAATTTAGGATTTGCCATAGGTCTTAAGAAAATGTTCAAAAATCCCATTTAAAAAGCTTGAATGATGACTTTATAGTGTACCACTTTGAGAACAGAACTTGTTATTTGTAACAAAGGGGAAGGTCAGCAAGATTCTCAGGCAGTCTTATAAAAATGCAAGTGACTTCCAGATAAATGTGGATTACATTTATATACAATTGTTTGTAGCAAAAAAAGTGTACCAGGTATTCCTCGGAAAAATAGCAATTCCACCATCAGCAAAGAAATGGATACAATTTGAATTTAATGTCTGTGATGACTTAATAGGAAATAATAATAATAATAATAATAATAATAATAGTTTATTAAACACAAATTGCAGCTAAAAAAGCTGGATTACAGGAGCATAGCGCATTCACACATAACTGTATTCACACATTCATACATTTATACATTATCTTTTCTGGCCTCCGTGCATACAAAAGCAAAAGAGCTTCAGTATAAAATTTTAAACAGATGCTTGGCTACAAACAGCTTTTTAAAGAAAATTGCGATAATTGAAAATGAAAGTTGCACTTTTTGTGAAAATGATGAAGAAAATTTGTTCCATCTATTTTTTAATTGTAATTTGATGAAAGAGTTTTGGAACAATTTTTGCTCATGATGGAATTCTGCCACCATGCAATGTATAAGTTAAACTTGCAAAGATATAGTGCTGGGATTCAATCTTAAAGAACCCCCAGCTCTTCTTAACTCATGTCTTCTATATGCAAAGTTCTATGTTTACCGCTGTCATATTCAGAAAGCTAAGCTGTCCTTCTCAAACTTCTTGCAATATCTGAAGTATCAGTTTCATATTGAATATCTTGCCTTATCTCAGCACGGAAACATAATATTGCTAAAAGCAAAATGCAACCATTGAAGGTCTACTTGGCTTCCTCCTTTTCATTTAGTTGGCTCACACCGTTTCTTTTCCTTTGTAGTCTTGTTTGTATTTGTATTTTTTTTGTCCTTGAATTAACATCTAGAATAAATAAAAAAAGAAAAAAAAATGCAAGTGACCCCCCCTTCATTTGAAAACAAAACCTTCATGATCCCCTTTATGTAGTTCACATACCCATAATTTATATAAACCCTGTCAAACTTCAGAATTTGTCCTTGCCCCACACCTCCCCCCGTCGCATCACTATATAAAAACAAAC
>JAOBYE010139999.1:0-34548 GCA_025403585.1 Parazoanthus swiftii | reverse complement strand
TAACTGGGGCAATTGCCCCCTCCCAACTTTTTTTAAAATTATAGAGTTACTGAGTAAAAGTTTTATTTGCCCCCCCCCCTCCACTTTGAGTCACTAGGAGCCCCCACCCCCATCCCCACCACTTCCAAAGTTGCTCCGCGGCCTATTATTCTCTATATCTTACTCACCGTCGGGGTTTGGGTGGATAGGTATGTCCCCCCCGGCCACCGTACATTTCGTGCCCATGCCCATAACCATGTCCACCATACTGAGGTGTGTATGGACCGCGGGGACCTGGGCCTGGAAAAAGTGAAGCGACAAAAGTGAGTATTGTACGAATAAAATTACGCAACCTTCATGACATTCGGCTACCTATGGCTAGCTATAAAAATAAACACATTTATAGTGTGGAGTATCATAAAATGCTCAGTGTGCATGGCAACAAAAGAAGTAAATTAAAAGCAATGCTAAAAAGAAGAGTTTCGAGTCTAAATTAAAAATAAGAGAGATTCTCTATGCTCCGGATGTCAGCTGGGAGATCGTTCCATTAAGAAGGTGCGGCAATAAATGAATGGTCAGCAAGAGTTTTCTTCGACCAAAACAAGGAAAGGAAAGAAGGATGCCACTGTTAGAGTTGATACCAAGCCTGGAGAGAACGGAACCAATGTAGTTAATTTAGGTGGATGAACAGTGATTATTTGAAACTGCACCACCTTCACGAAAGGGCGAGTATCAAAATCTTCAGATACTGAAACATTTGTACAGATATTGCACAGTGCTTTTCGAACTCCCGATAACTCTAATCTTTTCACATTTCACTTCAAGGGTCGAGTTATCCGGAATTAATTGTAGTTTCGTAACAAAATTGGCGGTCCTATTTTTTTTCCATTCACCGTGCCGTACTAAGAAGCAATAATCAGTCAGAGCTGTGTGTGTCCTACCTCCATACATCATGGCATGGTGTCCCCGACCCCACCCTCCCATCATGGCTTGGTTGTGCTGCTGGGTACCATACATCTGACCAACTGCACCCCCCTGGGTACTCGATGTCTTCTGTGGTACTGGTTCTGGGTTGTGTGGGCGGCCGGGATCTGCTATGTAGCTGTTGAAAAACTCGGCCTGGATAAAAGTGAGAAAGCAGAACTCTTGAAAACTGTTTGACGAGGAGGGAGGAAGTTAACGAGAAAAGAGCTAATCACCAATTACCAAATGTAATTTCATTGGGTCTTGAAAGAGTTTTCAACACTCACTATACCTTTTTAATTTTGTAGCACGTAAAACGATAATTCAGACCATTGCCGATTTCGCAAAAAGTAACTGTTGTCAGATATAATCGTGGATGTCTCTCGCAGTTCAGTAACATGAGCAAGATAATACATGACCATGGGTTGCAAAGCAAGAGATTGATCTGGCACAGTTTTTCAAACATAACAAGCTAAGAGCAAGATAAAACCTCACAGCTTGTGCCGACTGTGCTGGAGATACTACTGACTGAACTTAACTTTATTTAACGCCGTTGCGCTGGGAGTGGTTGCCCAAGCCAGTGGCTTATGTTTAATCGCTCGACGGCACAGATTTTGGCGTGAAAGTCGATTTTGTGGAGGGAGGAAAACCGGAGAACCGGAGAGTCAGAAGGAGATCGACAAATCTCAGCCTACATGCGATGCCAACAGGACTCGATCCCGAATCCACAGAGGTGGCAGGCACGAGCGCTAACCACTCGGCCATCATGACTTCCCCAATTTGCTTTACAAATCCTGTTGTTGATCGAAATTCCGTTTTCATATTTTTCTCAGAAAATTTCACCAGACTGACAGAAAAACACAAAGACATTGCTTTACGTTTTTCCTACAGCTTCTATTTTCACTGCTAGGGGTTTGATTTAATGGGAAAACGTATATCAAAACGTATATCAGAGCAAATGAGATAGAGAACAAAAACATACGTGAATAAACTGACCGAGTTTCATAACCAGTTACTCTACTTACCTCCATTCTGACAGCTTCAACTTTGTCAATGTGTTTGTTGAAAATGTGTTTCCGAACAAACTCTGGACCTCTGAACTTCTTTCCACTCAGTGGGCACAACCACTTGTCCTTGGCCAGTTCCTGGGTGTTTGCCTGCACAAACTTTTCTATTTCAGTAGACACAGTCAAGGAACACACTGAAATCCTGATGGCCAAGTTCACCCAAAACGTTTGCTTTATAACAGCAAAAACGTTTTAGCCGTATTTCTGATTGTACTGGTATCAAAACTTGTCTATAAAACGCTACCATTGTGACACATAACTATTTTTCTGCTACTAAAGTGTTTATCAACAATCGATGTAACCAGTCTTTGGTTGACGAGAATTAATGTAGCAACCACGTATTTGCCAACACTGCAAAATTCCAAAATAAAAAGCCATGCTATCATTAAACTACCAGGAAAAAAAGAAATCTAGCGAAGAAAGCCCCAGACGCCGAAAACGATCTCATAGCGATATTTAAAATAATTAAAAATCTCACAGCTTCTTTATAACATGCCTTGAACCTGCTTCACACTAGCGACGCAATTGCAATCGCAAGACAAAGGAAATTTTTGTTTTTTCCTGCGCTTGCAATTGTGATTCCCTTCAAATTTTTCTAGTGCGAACCAATTTTTACTGCTGCTTGCGATAGCGTCGCTAGTGTGAAGTTGGCTTTAAAGTTAACCAGAACTATTCTAGTCAGATATTGTGTGTGGAGATTCGTGGATGTCTCTCGCAGTTCAGTAACACGGGCAAGATAATACCTGACCATGAGTTGCAGAGCAAGAGATTCATTTAGCATAGTTTATAAACATAACAAGCTGACAGCAAGAAAATACACTACAGATTGTGCCGACTGTGCTTGGGATTTAACTTACAGATACAATTCAAGGTTCCCATTAAACCCTCGCGATGCTTATTTGATGCACTAAAACTGAACAAAATCTAAAAAAGGGGGCACAAATTTTAATATTCTTCATCCAATTATTGAGACTGGGGGTCCCAAAGACCCTTGAATTTATTTCAGAAGTAGTGGGAAAACTGTACATGTAGCAACAAAAATATTTTTTTCTCAGTAACTCTATAATTTTCAAAAAAGTGTGAGGGAGAGGGGAAACTGTCCCGTTCCCCCCCTCCCTGCTGCTGACCGCTGATAGCGGTCTGGCTAGGACACTCAAACAATGAATCAATAACCTGAGCACTATGAACAGCTTGCTGAAAAGCTCCACGGGCAGCAACTGAAGTTTAAGTATTTTTTGCATGTAAATAAAATCAAAACCACTCTGATTTTAGAAATCTGACAGGTCGGCATGATTGTATGCAATCACTGCTCTGGCAATAAATACACTATATCGCAGTGTTTTTCTTAAGGCTTGGGAAATGGGGTACAGTAAGTGGGAAAGCAGGTACACCTGGGTTGGAAGTCATCAAGCGCCGAAGGTACAAGCATCTAGAGGGGTCAGGGGGCATCCCCCAGAACATTTTTGAAATTTAGAGTCCTGGAAAATGATGCAATTTTGTGCATTTGGGAACTGCAAAAAACTTGCCAGACGCCATTGCTGGGGAAAGGCGGTACAGCTACGGGGGAACGTCGGTACAATGTACCGGTGTACCGGCATTAAGGAAAACACTGTATTGTTATAGATGTGGTGCTTCAAGAACAAAGAGGATATGCTTCTGGATCCTTCTTTCCAAACTTGGTCACTTCTTCGTCAGAAAGGAGGACTTTCGGTTGAAGGAATGGCTCCAGCTTGCTCTTCAGATTCTTCTGTCCATCACTCACTGTCAAATAGGGAAAACTATTATTCACAACCGGCTCACAGAAATGTGTTTCACTGGAAAATACACAGCGGCAGATTTTCCATATTCTCACTAAAACTAGAAAGGAATCTGATTTCGAAGATTTTCAAATCACTTTTAAGAATTGTTAAAATTTTGGGAAAACATTTTGGATAGTTAGGGAAGTTTTCTTAAGTATTCTCGATAATGTTTAAAGTTCGTAAGAATGCTTTTGTTAATTCAGAAGGTTTTAAAACATTTTCCAAAAAAAATTCCGTTTTCTTTTGCATCAGTATAAAAGTTATGACCGTCACACTGTAGCTTACAGGCGCAGCAGCAGCAGTAGTAGTAGAAGTAGCAGTAGTAATAACAATATTATAATACAAAATGAAAACAATAATAATAATAATAATAATAATAATAATAATAATAACAACAACAACAACAACAACAACGAAAAGTTTATTATTTTTAAAGCATAATTTTTTTTAAACTAATATGACCTAATGCTCTTTCTTGGGCGTAGTTTTGTTTTAAGTTATTAGTAGAAGTAAAAATATTTTTACGGTAAGTTATCAGACGTCTCTCACAACTTAGTAACATAGAGCAGATAATCCTGCACATGGGTTGCAAAGCGAGAGTTAAATTTAGCACAGTTTTTTTTAATATAACAAGCTGGCAGCAACATGATACACCACAGCTTGTGCCGACTGTGCAGAACAGGTTAGTTAGGTCTAACATCATTGGAATACAGAGGAGTGGGGTGGGGCAAGGTAATTATCTGACTACTAAACAGTTTAGTTTTCAAAAAAAATGTTGAATACTTTGTCACAACAGTTAACGTTTTTCAAAGACTGAGAGTTTTGTGGTAAAAATCAATAAAACGATTAAAACAATGATGAAAACTTTTTCATAACAGTAACGTTTTTCAAAGACTGAGAGTTTTGTAAACTAAACACCAACTGAAACCAATGCAAACTAAATCATTACATGTAAGAAAAAGCTCTCAATGGCCATATTTCCGACTATATGTTACAGAACTCCTTCACCACCACACTCCAACTTGTACTCTATACTCAAGAAACTCTAACGGTTGCTTTTCATATAGCCGAAAATCGTCGCAAACTGTTTGCAATGATATTTCCATGTCAACTTTTCTCGATGTCGCATCCCAGGCAGTTGAAAACATGGCGTAAAGATAAACGTTTTTCTACCTGTAGGAATTGTTTGTGATCATCGTCGACGCCAACTTCCCTTTCGCAAACGGTCGATGCCCTGTATAACAGTCGATGCCATTTTTAAGATACATAGGGCAAAAACTGTCATTGGTAATGATTCTAGTTTTTGGCGTAGTGGTAGTGTTAGGGACTGGAATGCTAGTGGTCACGGGATCAAAACACGGCAGTCTTTTTGTTTTTTACTTAACTTTAGTTTCTTTAGTTTCATTTAGTATCTTCTTTTAGAGTTAATTTTGGTTTGGATTAGGGCTAGTGTTTGGGTCAGGGTTAGTATTAGTTGTATTTACGCGATCACGACTTTGTCTTCTTTATGAAAACGACAACAGACTGTTGTTCTAAATGGCGTGGACCGTTCTAAATGGCATGGACCATTTACTAAAGGGAAAATTGCGGAGCTGACACGTCTGACACAAATGGTAGAACAAGTTTCCATTGCCACAAAGAGTCTGCGTTGGCTCACAATCACCCTTTCGCTAAAAGTTTGCATCTGTTTGCGACAATTTACGGCAGTAGCCTTTTCGTTGCTCAAGTTAAAAGTTTAACTGTAAAGTTACACTGACATTTGCAGGTGTAAGGTACTTTGTGACTTAGTGTACCTCTAGATCCGCCGTTGATGTCGACGGCAACCTTAACTTTATCAACGCATCTACATTAAGAACAAAAACCTAAGATAGCTCCTTTTCTTTCATTTAATTTAAATTTAAACTGTATTCATAAAGGAATGAGTAAACTCGTACCTTCTGCTTGCGTTGCTTTCTCAGGCATGGGTCCTCTGACATGGATGATGCCGCACCTGTTGGGCATCTCGTCCTCATATGGATAGTCAGAACCATTGTAGTAGTCTAGCGAATGTACTATCCTTAGGTAAAGGATCAGACGGTCCAGAACCTTCAGCAGAGTTTCGTCACGGCTCAGGTCAACTTCGGATTTCTCACCACTACTTTCCCTATGGGCAGAGTAACTGAATTAATACCATAATAATAACAACAACGGTAGTAATAATAATCCGTATAAATAGACAGGCAAACAGACAGACAGATATTTGTAGGTAGATAGATAGGACTTTTCCAAGACTTTCCAGGTTAATATTTACAAAAATCCAGGACCTGAAAAGGCTAAAAATAACCACTGAAGCAATCATGTAGCAATTTGCGACAAATTTTAATTATGGAGCAATAGCTGTGACCCTTTACTGTCACTGTTGTAACTACTGAAGTGCCCAGACGTTTGCAGATAATACGGGCTTGTTGCGATGTTTTTCACAATGATTCCTCGTCCACAGCAATCATCAGGAAATTGTGAGTGATACTAAATACTCAAAAAATAAAATTTTCTATTTACTGACCAAGAAAAAGCGAATTTTCCTGGACTTTCCAGAACTGTCTCTAATTTTCCAGGTTTTCCAGACCTGGAATTTGAATTTTGATTTTCTAGGACTTTCCAGGTTTTCCAGGACCCCTACGACTCTTGGTAAATGCACCAAGGCTGCAGTTTGATATTTCCGACCGAACAGACCTCACTCTCGGTTAATAAGTAGTTGATAGTACCTGTTTGGCGATGCAGTTCCCAGAAGTTCCATTTCCTCACCCTCTTCCTCCTCAGTAGCATCGTCACAAAGTGACACCAGTATGGGGTTTTCTTTTGGAAGATCGACTGGAATCTCCTCCACTTCAGCTTCAAATTGTTTCTCCTCGCCTTCTTCTCCTTCTTCTTTTTTCTACAACACAGATAAATTGATAAAATTCAGTAAAGGGCAATAGTTGCCGATGTACTTTGTCCCAATATATTTTAAGTTGATTTAACCATAGTTGAAAGAACTAACTGGTTGTGAGTGAAGCTCAACAAAGGAGCGTACAAAGCTGCTTTGTCTTAGGTTGAACAAACCGTGACAGTGCACATTGCTTTGTTTAATGTATTAAGCACAAACATTCTTACCGGATAGTTGCTCATACGCATTTCAATACTTTTTGTATACTGTCAAGGCCAACGAACAAAAGTGATAGAGAGAATAAAAACTTAAAACAAAGAAAGTGGCCGAGTTTCATAACCATTTCGCTCTATTTACTATGACTTTACCTAGGGTAAATAGATATTACTACTAACACCTCTACACCAAACTTGATGTCAATATCAGACATTCAAGTAAACCCAGGCCCACGGGTTCCACACAATAGACTAACTTCAGAATGGGTGCCCACGGAATCCTTTTGTAGAGAAACTTTTGGCATTTTTTTAAGACCAACAAAAAAGGGGTGAAGGACGTGTTTGAAGGTATTGGTGTAGTTTTGCATTCCCATCCGAAAAATTGTTTACACTCTAATTGCTTCAGCAAGGTTCCCAGGTAGAGGGCATCCTCACAATAGCCAATTATTTACTAATTAAGGGCAACAACAAAATAATCAAAAGATTATTTTATGTGCTGCAAATGATTATCAGTGTCTCTCACAACTTAGTAACATAGAGCAGATAATCCTGCACATGGGTTGCAAAGCGAGAGGTTGATTTCGCACAGTTTTTGAACATAACAAGCTGAGAGCAAGATAAAGCACCAAAGCTTGTGCCGACCGTGCAGAATTTGTGAATCAAGTCTAAAGATACTGGAACAAGAAGGCTTAGCTAGCCCATCTGATCATAAGGCCACAGTTTTTTATAATCAGAAGTTACGTTAACAAATTCTCATCACCTAAATTTCCATATTTTCAAAAAAAATTAAATTTCCATTTGCCATTAATTTATTTTATTTTCTACATCGTTTTTATTTATGAATTTTGTTTGAGATGAATCAGTGTCTATCACATTTTAAATCCTCATTCCTACCTTGTGACTTTCCATGCTTAAATTTTACAGATAAGGATAAGAGACTTCATTAGTTTGGCCATAAGAAACGTCAAAATCAGAAAAGAACCTTGGGGGGAGGGGTTGAATTGTTTAAAAAAACAAAACCTCTACTATGGTTTTCCTCAGTGGAAAAAGAAGATTATTTCTGTTTGAGGGATTTACGTAGTTTTTGCTACAGATTGTTGGTCCGTTTTGAGCCGTTAACTCATCACGTTTCAGCAAAATAACATGCACTTGCATTGTTAATCAGAACTCAGTATCTGATTACAGTATTATAAAAGGTCAGTCAGATTCAGAACTAAAAAATGCTGCAGTTTTCAGCCCCATATGATACATTTTCTCAACGAAAATTGGGCAAAAACAAATCACAGTGTGTAATAACTTGACCAGTTCACCCCTGTCAAGTTTATCAAAATCTGTCTTTTCCTTACAGTATCAGTACAAAACAAGCTGAATGGTTGTGAAAAAAGGAATGATAACCCAGCCAAACTCTCTCAGATGAAACGTAAGTTTCTTCCATTAGCAGGGAATGTTTGGAGTCTGACAAGTAATGAGAATTTAGCAACTCATCACTTAACACCCTTAGGAGTGAAAGGTTAAGAAAACCCTAAATTTCTGCCTTACTTCAACCACTTCTTTTTCCTTTACTTCTTCAATCTTTTCAACTTCATAGAGTCGGCTCTTCTTGTCTAACTCCCTGATGATTCGTGCTGCAAGTTTGATGTCATCACGGACTATCTGCTTTGCAACAGTAAAACCAGCAACTGGCCGAACACGGCGCGAGAGATCTCTGTTGATCACAGGGTTCAATTCCATTTCCTTCACCTGGCAGGACAATAACATAGTCAGCACAAATATGATTTGCATCAAAATCATCTTCCTTTTCTGTACGTACTAATTACGGCAAATTTAGTTTAAGATATAACCCGTGGTCTGGAGCTTAATTAAATTAGAGGACAAAACAATACAATCCCGTAAATCGTTTAAAACAAAATTGCAAACAAATCTTATTGAAAGTTATCTCTAGTATATCTTCATTTGAAAATGAATAGCAATGTACTTGTATTTGCATCATCTTTGACAACTAGTTTAAATGGTATGATGGGACTCCAGACTTGATTAGCTCCTATGCTACTTCTGGAGTCCCAGCACTCATACCTTTTTATTTACCTTTTTCAAATATTTGTTTCTTGTAACACAGAGTGCGAATACAGAATTGTTGTCCAACACCAAGTTACATGAACTTGGTATTCCCTGGAGCCCATAAAACACATAATGAAATATTTTGTGGCACGTGGCAGATCAAGGCCCCGGGAGGGGGTCTTCAGCCTAAGTTTTGGCAGGGGGGGTTGCACCCTGACACTAAAACTCTGACCCTGTTTTAGGGCTCCCTATTTTCAATAAAATAAGGGGTCACTTCACCCTTTGATTGCCATTTGTGAGGGTTTTTTCACCCCCTTTTCAAAGTTTAGAAAGTCGTTAACTTTCTCAACTGTAAAACTGGTTGAGGTGAATTCCAAAGTAAAATTGCATGCTTTTGGGGAAAATAGAATTGCGGGTGGTTTTTTTGCACTTACGTCACCAGACAGGCCGGAGACGTGCAGCAACACACAACTGTATTGAGTTACATTGTTTGTTTCACAAAAAAAATATTTTGACTTAGTATTGGGGGATATTAAAGCGCTCAAACTGAACTTTCCGCAAAATGTGTGTCATCGGAAGCCCTGACTGTTTATAAATATATACAAGAATTAAATCTTTGAACAGTTTTCCAAGAAAAAGGTCCTTAACATTATTTTTGAACTTAAAAGTGTAAACTTCAAAAACAGACAGTGACAACAGAAGCATTCTGCATTTGCCTGACCATCTACAATCTAAACCCTTTTCTATCCATTTGCAAGTCCTGTATTATCTCTCATCATTGTATGTTATTGTATCTTGTATTCCACTGGGTACATGACAGACACTGCAATTGTCCTTACTCTGATGTTGTTTAAATCCCAACATATTTCTTTAATGGTGACACTTCTATCAAAGGTAATCCAACCTCTGCGATAAAACCTACAACACAAAAACAATGGTCAAAATGCTTGTTTAAATATTTGCTAAAACTTTCAAACAACAATAAACTCTTTAGCAAATTCAGCTACTTAAACTAAGCACACCATCAATAACTTAAAGTGCAACTAACCACTGTTTTAGTTTTTAACTTATGAAATCCGTGATACATTTGTGGGACTTCTCTGGAAAAGATTTGAAACTATTTAAGTTGTCTTTTTTATAGCTTGTTCAAAACCTGATTCTTTCACTAAAACGGTAGCGAAATTGTATTATTCATGGAACTGACATTTTCAATTAGTAATACAAGTACTCACTTTCTTTCAGGGCTTGGATCTGACAGAGCAATTCGAAGGAAACCTGCAAATCTTTTGCACACCTAAGAGATTGAAAAAACAAATGATTTTTTTAACACAGTTATGGTTTAGACTTTAAATCGTATATAAAACAATCTTAATATAATTTTGATTTCAGGGGTAAAAACTAATTATACCCCACTTTACCAACGCAAATTTCATCCTTGTTCCAGATCTCAAACAGGCAAAAACAATGATAGTACTTGGGCACGTTTAATCTCGATAATTTATCAAAAACTTTTTTTATTCCTTTGAGACCTGGAATGAGAACAAATATATGCAATATTATTGTTGTAAAATGGAGTACAGTGTATGTCCTTGAGCAGAACAAGTCAGAACACTTACAGTAGCAACATCAGCCTTGGAAACACTTGGTGGGACATTCCTTATGAAGAGGGAGTAAGTCTTGTGAAGTGGCCGGGGTTCACTCACTCCCAGGACACCAGCCTCCTTCACCTTTTCCTCGGCCTCTTCACCTTCCTCCATTGCCGCAGCCTCTGTAGTGTCCTTCTCTTTTTCCTCTACTGCGTTTTCTCGTGCTTCTGATTTTTTCTCAGGATCAGATTTCATGGGACTTTCTTCTTCTTTCACCTCCTTCTTCTCTGCAAGCTTGTTGGAGTCGACTTGTTCAGATTTGGGCTGTTGGTAAATAAGTCATAATAACATAATAATAGATCAACTTACATCCAGGAATCACCCTTTAATACAAGCAGAGACCAAAATTCATTTAACACCTTTGATCAGTTTCTATTCAAATAGCTACGTGTAGCTGAGGACCGTCATTTTGCTGTGGCTCATAGTTTTGCTCTGTGATCACATCATAACATGAATTACTCTAGACAATTATTTTATTAAGTAGACTAGAGGTTTTGTCTTGTTGAGTTACTCTTGAAAGTCTTTAGAAACACTTTAGTCTATTCTAAATGACTAGCAGGAAACAGTTATTCAAATTTCCACTGATAAGTGCTTGTGACTTTTGTTTTCCAACTTTCATTTTTACATTTCAAATCACTTTTCACAGTGTAAGTGCTTCCCTTTGCAGTCTTGTTTTCCATGACCTCTATGTACAGTATGTAAATAATAAAATTAATTATTTTAGTGCAAAACTTCCATTGCAGTCTTATGGAATTAAGAGAGCATGGAAACAACCAGTCCATCACACACACAAATTAATGTTTGGACAGATCATGTTTACTACATTATTATAAAAGGGTTCAAGAAAAAATACTGTTACCATTACAGCATAGACCTCATATTGAGAACTGTACTATTCAGAACCATAGTCAGTGCATATAAACAGGTTCATCTGGGCCTGGTTTCTTCAAAATCAATTTGAACTAACCCAAATTGAAGGATAATCCACAATTTGATTCTGTTTCTCACAGATTGACTCTTGGACTAGTTAACTGAGTAAGCAGTCAAAATGCCCCTAGGGACCAAATAAAGATATGACTCCCACATCCTAAGGGCAATAGAACATTTCACGACTGTTTCCGAGTGTCTCAGAAAAAACTTGTATGCAGCAAAAACAAAGACCTACTGATCAACCACTGTAAAACAAGTTTTAGAAGAATCAACATGACATTTAATTAACACCTCTATTTGACTAGATTCCAAATAAAAGATCTGTGCTTTTAAAGAACACTTTTGATTGGTTAGAAAATAGTGGCCAAAAGAGAGCCATATGGCACACTTAGGATTTGCAAACAAGCTTACATAGCTGCCAAATGGTACTCTCAGGAAGTAAAGGGTTTAATGGTAATTACAGTGTCTTCTCCAAATATTGACTAGCAAAATTAATAATCAGAGGTGCAGAAACCTTATACAAAAATAGGACTAATCCAGCCTGGGTTACTGCTAGTGTTTCATCATCTAAAGAGAAATACATTCATTTACCTCTTCCTTTATGTGCTCGTCACATGATGGGGTTGGGTGGGACTGCTGTATGCCAGGTTCAGCTGCAGCAACCTCTGGCTTCACACTTTTATTCTGCACCTCTACAGTATCACTTGTTGAAGCTGGGACCATCTCTGCATCATCTGAACTTTTGACTGTACTGACACCATTATCAGAGCTTCCCACCTGTTCCACAGGTTTGGGCTCCTTAGCAGAGCCGGAGACACTTGTAGACGATTCGCCTGGAGACTGACTCTTGGAGTCTGGACTCTGGGTAGAATCAGCTGCTGCACCATCTGGTAATTATTAAAGACAGTTGGAAGTCTAGATACCATAGAAGGAGATTATAACTGTGACCATAATCGAGACTGCGGTAAAGACTGTGACTGTGACTACGACTAGAGCATAGCTAAGATACTGTTACCATAACCATAAACCTGTTTATAACCATCACTAATAACAACCACAATTGTAACTAAGTTCTAATGATGGCATTTCAGGAAAATTTTTACCTTGCCAAATACATGTAGAAAGGCCCTGCTTTACCTGAAACTGAAGTCTCTGGCTGGTCTGACGTTGAGGTCAGCGCACTTCCTTCAGACACTGATGTTTCAGGCTGAGGTTTCTCCCTCGTCTCCTCTGTGGAGGAAGCAGCCACCAGTCCCTCAGAGCCTCCATTGACTACCTGGCCCTCTGTGGAGGATGCTGCCATGGCCCCCTCAGCTGATCCACTCTCAGGCTCACTGGAGCCAACTGCTTGCTCATCGGCATCTACCGGCAAAAATGTCAGGACAGGAAATATCTTTCTTTGTTCAATTTTACAGGAAAACAAGTTCTATCAATGGCCCTTGTGATTTCTTCAGGGTTCCTGCAGCTAATAACTCAGCAAATTTAAGACCTTTTTAAGATCTAAATTTGTAAAATTTGAGACCTAATATTATATTCCTTTGAGCTTTATCTCCTCATCCTAAATGACAACATCCACAGGCCAATAGCAAACAATAATGGGCACATGTGACTTGTCTGTTCGACTGCTGGTGGGGAAAATGATTACTGAACCATCCACAAACTTTCACAAATTTTGCTTTCATCAATATTTTTTTATACAATCTGAAGAACTTGAGAATGAGAAAGGAAAAACACTTCTGAACAAAAATGTAAGACTTTTTAAGACCTCAAGGATGAATTTGTCTGAATTTAAGAAATTTTCAAGGACTTGAAAAATAAGACTTTTTAAGACTCCAAGGGAACCCTGTTTCTCTTTTAGTATAGCTGTAACTTCTATTTTTTGGTATAACGAAAGCCAGTAAGTATAGAACTTCTAATGGACAAGTATAAAAAGTAGCTAGAAAGTAAAGCATATAACAAAAGACATGTAACAACACACATTTTGCTACTTTATAACTAGCAAATGTGTAGGATTTTTCACTGTCTGAAAGATGCCAAAACCCCATTAACTAGCTTAATGGTGAGGGTACCCACCCTTGATTCCACATGAAATTCAAATACTTTTCAAGAAATATCCAGGGCCACCCTAGCAGGTTTGATGACCTTCTGTCAGTGGAAAATAAAACTTGAAGTTTTGACAATTTGTTTTCTAAATTTCTAAATTTTTAAGAGTTTTAACCATTAAAATTTTCCGGCGGTGCAGCTAAGAACCAATTATTTTATGGATTTTTCAAATTGAGGGAAACTTCAAATGCAGATCTTTCTCACTACAGGTACATTAAAAAACATTTGTTATCACAAAAATACCTTGCTTGTTGTCAATGGCCTCTGAGGACAGTTTTGCTGCAGAAGAACTGGTTGGCACCTGCAGACTGGCTTCCACTGCACTTGACTCCTCAACACCTGGCAGTGAAATAAAACATTGAATTAAAGGGATTCCCAGCTGAAAAACAGCTTTGCTCTTAATGGAGCACTTTCCCGGTTTTTTTCATGCACAAGCTCGGATGACAACAGTTGTCTCATAGCTAACTGACACCAAGGAAATACAGCCGGAAAATTTATCCTGAATAGTCCAGTTTCGTATTCGTAGTTGCCGCTGATTACAATGACTATAGACTCTTTTACTCAGCCTTAGCCTCGGCTTGGTGTTAAAATAACAATAAAATAACTAACATCAAGGCGAGGCTAACGCTGAGTAAGTGAGTCTGTAGTCATTGTAATCAGCGGCAACTACGAAGACGAAACTGGTCTATTCGACCTTACAAGGATTCTCTTATGGTTAAGCACATGCTCAGGTTCTCAGAAATCTGATCTCATATGAGTTATTGTTAACAATTATATGACTCACTATTGATGTAACAAATATGTTTTCCTGTCCTTGTACATAAGTAACATTCATGTAAAATGCACCATTTTGTTGCTGAAAATATTTCACAACATTACACCAGTCACCTTGTGTGGCATCAAAAGTCATAACAAAAGACTTGCCACAAAATTTTTCAAAAAGTAGTGAAACTCAATATTCATATTCCAAACTGTTCAGAATTTATACCAAAAAATGTAAGTTGGGAAAGAATTCCCCCTTCCCCAGGCCAAAGAGGGTTAAAAGCCATTTTGAGTTCCCTGTTTGCAGCAACCTTGATGTGAGGTAAAATGGTTACACAACCACCAGACAAGTAAGTATTGCCATGAGTGGAGTCTGGAACTGGAACCTAGCTACGTCACATTTCATGATGCCCAGGAACCTGGTTGAGTACCTGGTGGGCGCAAGTTGTCATCTTGTGAGGGAGCCTCAACTCCGGGTGGCATGAGTTCATCGTCTGCCCCAGTCTCCATGGGTGATGCCTCCTCCCCTGGCGGAGCTGGTTCGGGTTCTGAATCGGACTCGGACTCACTCTCGCTATCATCCATTTCATCATAGTAATAGGGTTCCCTGTGGCGACGTTTCCGCTTCTTCTTACTGTCTTCCTGTTCACATAAAAAAACAAATACATTAGTTTGCAGGCAAAACTTTGAGTCAAGTTGACTGGATTGGTTACAGTCAATGGAAATGATATGAGAACTGCACTCACAAGATCTTTGTAATAGTTTAATTTCAAGATTGTGGTGAAGTTTTTGGAAACACTTCAAGACTTATTTGAGCATTTTGCAGACAACTGCATGTCAGCAGGTCTCCATCACAATTATCATTTGTTTCCTTTAAAATGTTAATATCAAAAATCCATGAGGGCAACTTTTAATAAGTTGTTTTACCACATTTTCAAATTACAGAATGATCCAAGAGACAAAGACTGATACAAGTAGAAGTTAGAGCTTTTTCGTTTTCTTTATTGAGAGGTAGCAACTGACTGTTGAAGTTGTAATTCAAGTTCTTGAACTTGCCATCTGCAACTCTGAAATCTGCAGCAAACCTTTTGTGACTACAGTTCTCATATCACTTCCATTGACTCTAAAAATTTGTAAAATGTATGAAACAATTTATGTCAAACAGACATGAAAAAAACAAAAATCTTTGCTTTACAGCGCAGTACAATACACCATTTACCTTTATTTAAACACTAGGTTATTACAAAGCTTGCCAGTTGCTGGAATGTGTAGCATTATTGAAAAATCTTACAATTTTTTTAGAAACCTTAAAATCTCCAAAATCCATTATAAAATTTAAAAATCAATCTAACTTACAATATATAATTTCATTTGTCAAATTATAGCATAAAGGTTCTTGTGCTGGAATGATGACTCGCAATGTAGTTAACAAGATAACAAAAGTTATTATTTAAGTAAGGGCTTTGATTGATGGGGATGACTCATAATGCAATTTAAAGTTTTCAATTGAGAGTATTTTAAGTGATGTCCTCAGTTAGAAACAGTTATTTTAGTACTGCCCAAACTCCTTCTTTTGATAAAATTTTTTGAATGCATTGTTTATATTCACTTGGGAATGTCGTTCTTTCATACAAAACCAAATGAACATCAATTGCTGAAGATGGTTATGAGCCAAACATTTTTTTGTGACAAATAATTCAGAGCTTAAAAGATTTTCAAATTATTGTAATTTATTATTACCTTCTTGTCTGACCCTGTGGGAGGTGGTGCAATGGGTTGAGGAGGGGGGTAGGGAAAGGGCTCGGCATTTGCTCCAGTACCATACTTCTGTTGATGTTCCTGCAGTCTAGCATAATAATCCTGTCAAAAGAGGGGCAGAGATTAGTCTGAATAGCTTGTTGGGACAAGCAACACATCATCATTTGACATGTTCACCAACTTACTGCTGTTGCTAATACAGTTGTTACTGATGAACTATCAAATTCTCCTAAGTCAATAAGAATCTAACAGGGAGAATTTAGCAATACATCATAATAGTACAACTCTTACTTAAACAAATTATCAAATTTGCCTATGTTACTGAAACTAGTAACAAGTGAGAATTTTGCAAAACATCATGCTGATACTGTAGTATGGGCAAATTTAACCATACAACATATGTGATTTTCCACTGGCTTAAAAACGAAATAAGTGTAAAATATTTTTCTCACTACCCAGACAGAGTCTGGGATGAGCTCGCGAGGGTTTAGGGTCACATGGTATGAGAAAGAAGCAACTCATCAAGTTTTGTTGTGCAACTACAGCCTTTCCCCACCCACCCACCCTTGGTGTATGAATAGTAGATAGTACATCGGTGATCATATAGTTTTAAAAGACAGATACAACCTAAAAAACATATTATTTTCACAGAAATTTCATTTTGTTATTTTATTCAGTCAGCTTTTTCCCCGAAAGGAGAGGGATACCACTACAGGTTTCCCCAATTACAGCAGGCCCTTTGTAGGCCGGAAACGGGTGACAGTCCACAACACCGACATTAGCCAGTTACTATCAACAAGTGTGTGGGTTCTGTTAAGTCCCTCGATAGAATGTCTAGAAACTAGACCAAGGTATTTAAACATCCCTTATCATCATGGTGTGGTGAAAGAAGTCCGCCCTAAGTTCATTCTTTGACCAGGCCAGGATTTGGACCCAGGACCATCTGTTTTTGTACTTGCATGATTTTAGATTGAGGCTGTATTACTAGTCTGGTAGAACTTTGTGATAGTGAATAAGGGTCGAGTACTGTTTGATGCTTGACATTTCTCTTGATAGTGCATGCCGGCAATAATTTCACCAACCTGCTGCTGCTGATAATACAGTTGTTGTTGATGATAGTACTGTGCTTGCTGCTGGAGCTGTTTTTGTTCTGCCGTCGGCTCTGGCATTGCAATAGGTTTCACCTCGCTGGAGTCTTTTCTTTTCTTGGATGCATCAGATTTCTTGGATGGTGGTGCTGGAGTATCAGGGAGTGGAACTGATGACGGGGAAACTGGCCCAGCCTCTGGTATGGCAACAGGTTTGGCTAAAATGCAAAACAAATTTTACAACAAAAAAGTGTTTTTACCAACATGATTTGATGGTAAGCACTAATTACAGTTACTTGTGTGTCACCCTTTAAAAAATACACTGCATTACGGTGTTCTTGTCAGAACAAACAGAACAGCAAAGCATTTCCGATCTTTTGATTCAAGCAATGTTCTTCTTTTTTGCTGAAAAAATTACAAAGTAGCTGTAGAAATTAAATAAACATGCAAATGTATACACACCTGCAGCAAGAAGCAAGAAAGTTGAATTTACTGCCTATCAAGTTTCATCTCAGTCAACAAAAAATTGACAAAAATTGGTAGGGGAGGGGTTGTTCTCAAATGCAAGATATTGTTTAAATATTACTGACTTCACATCCTGGTTAACCCATTAAGCTCCAAACATGAAAAAATTAAATAAACATGCAAATTTATACACACCTGCAGCAAGAAGCAAGAAAGTTGAATTTACTGCCTGTCAAGTTTCATCTCAGTCAACAAAAAATTGACAAAAATTGGTAGGGGAGGGGTTGTTCTCAAATGCAAGATATTGTTTAAATATTACTGACTTCACATCCTGGTTAACCCATTAAGCTCCAAACATGACAAATGGCGTAAAAGTAAATTCTCCCAGCTGAGCTCCATTCTTTCTGTATAAGCAGTTTGGGAGAATTTGGCTTTTACAATTTTGTTTGAGTTTTGTAAGGAGAAGTTAGATGTTGATAAATTGCCTGGGGCTGAAACGGTTAATACACAAACTTATGAAGGTCATGTCATCCATACCTTTGCTTTTTCCGCGGGGACTAGAAGATGCTGACCCCCCTCCATCCTGCTCCTTCTTACCATCAGAGCTCTTAGGAGTCCCATCCCTGTGGTCTCGCGAGTGCCTCCTCTCCCCATCCCTCTCCTCATCAAGAGGGGAGGCCAACGGGTTGGATGATGCACGATGGCGTTCGGGTGGTGGTGTAGAGGGTCTGTCCAAGATTGCTAGGTCACTGTTATTCCCTCCTTCAAGTTTGATTACAACTACAACAACATCAATTTCATTGGTTAACTCTTGACCTGCTACATTTTCAAACATCAAAGTTTCAAATTTTACAAAAATTCCCAACTTTTGCATTTTGAGAAATAGTTAACACCAAACACTTCTACTCTTCAAGACGATCAAAATGAATGGTCACAGTATGCTATTTCAACCGCTAGTTCAAAAGTTATGACATTTTTAGTTTTCTAAAAAATCGTCTTTAGTACGACAAAGGTTAAAAGTCATGATTCCATTTTCATTCACACCTTTTGAAAAAGAATGTTATTTTTAATAAATTACGTTTTGCAAACATACAGAACGTACCAGCATCCAGGACCTTAATAATAGCATCTGTATTCTCCAAATCCAGTGTCAAGTTCTCCATACGCCCTGCTGCCATCAAATCGAGGAAGACTGCCAGTCGCTTCTTCACAGACTTCAGGGCTTCCTTTTGTCTGATGGAAGCATCGCGTGGGTGGTACTTCATTCTAAACCTGAGAAAAACACTCACAGTTAGAGAAAGGCTTCCTGCAGGAATTAACAAAACAACTGATCCACAAGAAAAGATTTTTGAGTTTTTCATTTTAAAACTATTATTTTATAAAATCTTTATTTGCCTGTGACTCTTTTTCACATGCCACAAATAGTGACAACCACAAGACAGATGCACATAATTATTTGTAGCAATATGTGACATGGATTTTTTCAGTAAAAAAAATCTGAAGATAAATTGAAATAAAGTTGAATAACAATAAATTATTAATTAAAGTTTGGTTAATTACTAGAGCATGGATAGGTTTCGATCGTCTAACAAATTTAAAGCAGTGTTTGGTACTTCCTTCTTCTTCAATGGAAGAATCCTTGAAGTAATTTATTTTCTTCTTGACCAAAAAAATGCAAAACTGGGGAAGGGCAGTCCTGGCAGATGTAAGCATTTGAATTTTTATTGGATTTTTGTGCAAAGTCACATCATACTGTGGCAAAGTAAATTGGGACATTTTTGGATAGCTTTGATTTGTTGCATTTCAAATATAGGTCAGAGTTAGTCAAAAATCCCTTCAATGTAAATCAGCTGTTTTGCTTTTTCCCAAATCTTAATAACTATTTGACCTCAAGCAAAACAAGGACACACACAACACAAAACTGCCTAACTGGAAAAAAACTTACATTGTATACTTAGGGTTTTGTTCTCCAGGGACCGCAAACCAAATTGAAACATCTTCTACCAGCTGCGGCATATAGCAACAGCATTTTGCATATCAAGAGTCGATCTTTGCATGCTCAATTTTTAAGCATCAGAAAAATACCGCAAGGATCAAGCCAACTGCATTGTGCGCAGTGGTTACATGTTTGGCCGAAGTTAGGGTACTGACAATAATCTGCAGAGCTGAAAACCAACTGCATTGTGCGCAGTGGTTGTTAATATCGCAATAGTCACGTTTTGATCAAGCTTTTGCAATGATCAGAGCTGAAAACCAACTGCATTGTGCGCAGTGGTTCAAGTATCAAATTTGTCATGTTTTGATCAAGCTTTTGCAATGATCAATTTCCAGAAATAAGCCAACTGCATTGTTCGCAGAGGTAATCTCATACATCATATTTCAGGCGCTCTTGGCTGCTATTAATGATGACAAACATGGGCTTTTGCCAAACATGCAAGTCTCAAAAAAACTGTAACGCTGACTGATTTGTACTGGCTACTGTCCTCTGTGCTTGGTATATGTGAAGAATATAACTAAGTGAATGACTGCTGTGAAAGAAAAAGCTTTATCAGAACAACAAAATGAATTTCAAGAGCAAAGAAAAAAGATTTCATAACAGTAAACATAACATATAAATTATAATATTTATAACATAACCAACTTTAAAAACAAGGACACAGTTTTTGAAATTTTAGATTTACTGGTATAAATTTTGTGACAGAATGTTAGGAGACTGACAGAATAACATAAATAAACAGAAAAATAAGTAAACACACATTATTTTATAAAAATTAATATCACAAAATAATAGGCAGAAGGAAATAAAACAGTAGTTATAAAACTAGAAATCTGACACCAAAAATTTATTTCAAGGCTTTTGAACCAATGTTTTGAAGTGACAAAAGATTGATACATCAAAAACAAAACAAAATTACCCATGTACAAATAAAACAATTTTTTAAAAATTTTATGCTAACAAAATCAGATCAAAGAAAAAATATTAACAAAAAGGCACAACAAACATATTTTACTGATTTATATATATAAATCAATTTTATATCCTTTTTTCCAAAAACAGGAAAGTTGTTGATATTAGTAATAAACCTAAAAATAAAAACTAGGGCCAAAGAATTTGACTGCACCTCTTAAAATATTTTGAATATTGTATTATTTCTAGCCTCCACTTATTCACATGAAAAGGTACATATGTGCCACAGAATTATATTTTTTTTGACCTCTCCCCCCCTGAAAAAAGGTAATCTCAAAAAATTAGCTGATTAATGACAACCCACTCCACCCAATAACGTAGAACAAACTTTCAAAACGTTCAACAGCTGACTGCTTAATGTTCACAAAATAACAGGTTTAACATAGTCCTCCCAAAAACTGTTAGGCCACAATTTTTTTACATTTCTCGGTTTACAGATTTTTTTGACAAGAAGTTAGGAGTGGTGAAGGGAACAAAAATAAAATTGGGCCCCCTAAGGTTCATTTCAAATTTGACACGAGTCCCAACATTTACTGCACTGATGGCCATAAAAAGAAACTCTGTTATCTCCTTAACTGGAATAATTTGTTGTTTTTTTTCACATTGAAAGTCACAAGGCAAGGGTGAGGATTAATGTGATGAACTCTGATCAATCTGAGATAAAATTCAAAAACAAAAATAATACAGAAAAAAAACAGCAAATAGAAATTTTACTTCTTTCCCACAATTGGAAAATTTAGGTCAGGGGATCTGTAAACCTAAAGAATAAAAAACCTGTGGCCTTAGAACTACCTACTATAAAAGAAAATGGGAGTTCTAAGTGTTTGAATATCAATGACCTACATTTTGGCCTACAAATTCCCTTCCAAGTAAAAGCATAAACCCCACACTAAATAAAAATCTTTTAGATATAAAATAATTGTGAAATTATCTAAATGTATTAGATTAGAAGTATTTATATAATTATGCAGTTAAAGCTAATTTCATTTTGTAAAATTCTGTATATTAATTATAATAATTGTTATAATTATTTACATTGATAATAAATAATTATTGTTGACAAACACATTGTATGATGACATTTCTCAAAACCAATGTTTGTGTTATGAATTGAAAACTCAAAAGGAATTAATTTATATATTTCTGTCCAAATAAAGTTGTAGAATTTTCTACAAACAAAAGCAAAATTAAAAATTTCCATATGTAGAAGGTTTCAAAAAATCGCTTTCTATTTTCAGTAAATTTTGACATGGAAATAATGTGCTAAAAATAGACCAATTTCAATACATTAATATTCAGCCTGAATCAAAAGACATCAACTTGAGGCTCTGGGGAATAAAATATAGAGTTTGTATGGATTATTCCCCAGAGCCTCATATTGATATCTTTTGTTTCAGGTTGAATTTGAATACTGTATATTGAAATTGGTCTATTGTAGTTTAATACCGGCAAATATCATTTTTCTATCTAGATAAACCAATTAGGATATGCCATACCATTCCTCTTCTTTGTGCTGTGTAAAGAAATCCGCCATTTGGGTTTTCTTAAACTCCAACTTATATTCCTGATATTTCTTGACTGCCTCCATGTCATCTATATTGTCTTCTTGGGCATTCAAGAACTGTTTAAATGTCATCATTGGTGGCCCACTAGCCTGTGCATCCATCTCACCCCTACTGGCAAATGGCAAACAGAAATGGTGATTACACGAGACTGGTCTGAATTTGACCAGCACAGTGATACTACAGACCCCCAGGCATTGGGTGCACATTTGGAGGTTTAATGAAATCGGAACAATTTAAAGAAAAGGTCATAAGTGCGTTTGTCCCATAAAATAATAATTATATCAAGTATCGGAATTGTTAGTACCAAGCCACCCTTGGTTTGCACCCTCCCCCAGGCCAACAAAATTCCTGCCTACTGGCCTGTACTACCTACACAAGACTGGTACAAAATTTGCATGACAAGGAACCACATTAGACCAGCATGAACTTGGAATGCTCCAAACTTAGACCAGTACAGAGCCATTACGCAAGACTGTTGTGAAACAACAAGTGATTAGTTGCGTTTATATGCTCAAAACTAAGAAAATTTCAGTCCAGTAAGAGGTTTTTTTAAAATACATAGGAAAACTGTTGTACAGGTATGAAGTCGGGCCAGTCTGGGACCAGCCATTCAGTCCATCAACTGGCTTGTGTCATGTGGGTCTGAGTGGAGTTTTTGTACTGGTCTCAAGTAATCAGATCAAAGGATTTGCATCGAGACAAAGGTGGGTTTAAAATCAAAGGGAATACATATACAATCAGGATTGCTTACAATCAAATACCAATGCCGGCCTTAAAATTATACAAAATATTGCATAGAACTACTTACCTCTGTTGCCGAGCATCTTGTGGAGGCTGCATTTGTTGCATGTCCATATTTGGATGTCCCCAAGCTCCCCCATGATGTGCCATTCCACCTCCACCGTATGGCACAAAAGGCTGGTCTCCGTGGTACGGTTCATCCCTGCAAATATGATTTATCGTTAATATACTTTGTCACAACTTCCACATGTATGGAAGTGATGGATGCTCATCAGAAAATCTTAATAGAACTCCCAACAGGTACCAAATTGGGTTTGCCTTAACCTTGAAAGGTACTCATTGAAAACATGGCATTACAAAACTTGACCAAACTAACTTAATTGGTGCCTCTAATTTAAATTAAAGTGTACTGGTTACTATGGGTATATTAAAAGTGATTCAATTGACCCTTACACCAGTAAAAGGTACCATGTTGTTTTACAAATATAATTATTTCACTTTAAATAAACACCTTACACAATACCAAAACCCGGGGTTTTAAGTCCCCTCACCCATCCCCACCCCTGTTAGTAAGTGTCCTCCTTTGGCTTGACACATACAGTGGACGTATTCTGTATCTGCTCCTATGCCTGAACAAGACAAAACTGTTGAAACTTAACAGTTTCAATATTATTTTTCAAACTCAAACTCCAAATAGTTTGAACAGGTTGGTGCAAAAACTTGATCATACTTCAATTTCTTAATTGTCCCTCAACTTAAACTCCATAGCAAATGTGTTTTCTGGTAAATTTGAGACTTGCCAGGTAAATAACTAGGGGGTCATGTCACAGCCACAGATCATCAGAGACAAAGTGATCAAATTAAACTGGCAGTCTTTATATAAACACTTTTCTGGTTCTCGATTTTGGCTGACACAGACAGCACCAGGATAGTGGTTGCTTGCATGAAAACATAACCGACTTTACAAAGATCACTTTTTCCTCACAGAAGTTTTCAACTGGGTTCTTCAACAGTCAAAAGTAATCATTTTGTAAGGATGTATTGATTAGGCAAAATGCGACCGATGTTAATGCCAGTGGCAAAAAGCCTTGAAGCATTTGCATGACTAGTGTACTGCAGAACTTTGTGAGTCTTGAGTCATCTTTTTTTTCAGCCAATTAGGCCGTTCTTAATTTTTTTGCCATTTTCAGGTCTAAAAAATCTATACTCTTTCAAAAGCATAAAATTCCCATGAACTTCTTGGCTTTTTTTTACGTTGTAATTCTACGTTCTGTCATTCATTAGCTGGAAGTTTAATTTTTGAAATTCTCTATCATTTGGATTTTAGAATCTTATCAGTAGTTTTCGTTGTCTATTTTTTTTCTCTTTGTAACCAGTGCCCTGGTTTATATTCAACAAGGGCTTAAAGTGTAACATTTTTACTAAAAATTGCTAATTCAATAGCAATTTAAAGTTAAATCTATCTTTTCGGCAAGACACGTCAACTGGACTTGGCGCGCATTTCCATTTTGAGCCAGAATCCCATGCAGAAAACAAAATTCGTATTTCCTCGAAATCAAAAAATCTTTAATTACCAATCTCTTCTGACTCGTTTCATAGGCGGGCTCATCTCATGATGCCTGCCTGAACTATCCCTCCTGCCCCGTTCAACATCTCTGTAATCTCCTCTCCGTCGATCCCATGACGCATCGCCTCTTCTTCTATCAGACCATTCTTCACGACGGGAAGAGCGATCGTCTCTATCCCGTCTTCTTTCTGTGTAATCACTTCTTTCTCGACGAAATTTATCTCTGCCTCTTCTTCTGTCGTATTCTTCGTCGCTGTCTCCCATTTTTAACGGCAAAAACAGCTGAAAATGAGAGAATAAAATTACAACTGACGCTGAAAGCTGGTTTCTTTGACAGGGTACAAAATGGCGCACATGTTCGAAAGTATCCCACAGGCCTTTGCGCTTTGGGCCCAGTCTCCCACTTCTCTTCCAAATCAAAATGGCGGCTTTTCCACGTGTTGTCTGTTGGCAGAATCGAGAAGAGTGGCTCGAAATCTATCATTGTTTATACAGATTTGAAGAACCCAGCTTGCAGAAGAAAGCGGTCGATCGTATTGCAGCCTGGAGAAGCCGTAGTAGTGGAAAATTACCAATAGCAATCGAATGCACAGCACATCTAGTATCGGCATGTCTGTCAGATAACTTTTCGAGTGCTTCGCCATTAAATCCAACGCAAACACGATTAACACTTTCCATGGCTTTAGTGAGATTTGTCAATGGAATGGTAGATTCAGGCCAGAAGGGGCTGTATGCTCGATCAGTGCAGTCAATAGCGGAAGAAATAGGCCTTCCCGACTGGCTTGTGGACTTGAGGCATGAAGCCACCCATGCACAATTGCCCTCCCTCGAGACTCTGCGCTCGGGTCTTGGAGTGGCACTGAATTGGCTGAAGGACGAGTATTGGGAAGCACAGGTAACAATTCACAGTGAAAGCGAAGAAAACTTGGTAAAGCTACTGAAGGTTTATGAAGAAAAACAGATTGAATGTATGAAAAGTAAGAAGAAACAAAAGAAGATGAAGAAAGAAGAAGTCGTCAAACTCATCCAGGAGATTGTAAATGTAGTGGCAACCAATAATTTGTGGTAAGCTTAAATGATACAGCCTCCAACCCTGTATGTTTTCTGAACCATTTTAGCTATGCTGTGGGATTCCAACTAACCCACTCCCAGTGGGGGAGAGGGTTATACCCTTATTTTATGGCTAGCATCTGAACATTCCATAGACCTACCCCTTGCAGTGGAGTCAGTGTAAGTTTGTATGAAAAACCCTTACAAATATAGTAATATTAATACATGGCACAGGCCCGTAGCCAGGATTTTTGTTGGGGGGGAGGGGGGGGGGTGCAAATTTCATAAACTTGGACTCTTAAGAGCCATATTTGTGGGACAAACACACTTATGGCATTTTTTTTTTCTTTAGTCGTTTCGATTTACGGTAGCACCAACTGTTTCGATAATCCATCCCGGTTTCTTCATGGTCTTATTAAACCTTCAAATGCAGACCTTTTTGGGTCCATGGGGGTGCGTATGCACCCCGTGCACCCCCCTGCTTACGGGCCTGTAGCATGCATTAGAGGTATGATCTGCAGCATTGAAAAGATGAGAAAGAGGGTCACGGTGTAGTAGGACAAGCATGATGTCACCTTCATGCAGGGGAACTTTGTACAGGATTCAGAAAGTGTGTTCAAAGTTGTGTGTGGGACTGATTACAAGTTACTTTCATTCTCAAGTCTTGTACATTTTGCCATTTTTATTATTATTATTATTGCATTTATTGTCTAACCCGTGAACAATCACCTTAAAATATCACATTTTCAACTCCCATACAGCTGTAAATTATGAATAGCCCCATGGTAATTTTATTACAAATTAACCATTGATACACGCATCCAGAGTTTCAGACTTCCGGTCCAAATTCAAAAGAAAAGTGAGCACTCATTAAGCCAGGCTATTGTGTTTGGCAGTGTTAAACAATGGTCTGACTTAATGATTGCTCACTTTTCCTTAGAATTTGGACCGGAAGTCTGAAACTCTGGATCCGTGTATACCTTTATGGTGATAAGTTGGGAATGATATTTGCACTCTAAAGGAATTTTACAGGGTTCAAGTAGATTGACAGGCAAATGAAGTTGAAATTGTGCATTGTTCTTTTCATAGGTCAGAAACAGTGTCACACTTACAAGGCAAACATTTGTTGATCCCTTCACCAAAGACCTTCAATAGATTGGAGCTTGATTTCCCAGAAATCCCAGGTGACGATGTTCCACAAAGGGTTAATTTACCCCAAGAAATCTTCCTGCTCTGGAAGCCTCTTCTGGAAGCTTTAGACCAAGCCTCCTCAGAATTCATCCCGTCCCTTACAATTGCTCTTCTCCATGACCTACTAATAGATGGAAACATGGAAAGTATTCCAAAAGATTTCTTTCTTTCTGGATTGCTATCCTGGCTAAGCTATATTTTGGATTCATGCTCTCACAATGCAGAAGGAAACTCGCTCAGGCTTGTTTGTGGCTGTGACATGCCATGGTCAACATTGCTGGAAATTTGCCTGAAAGAACCTTCCAACTACAGCTTTTATCTTCTTCCAACTATTCTATCAAACCTTTCAACATCAGACAGTGTCAAACAGAAAATCCAACACCTTGTTAAAGTATTCTTGTACCCGCAAAAAATCAGTCCACATGAAACTGAAAACAACAATGCTAATAACATACCAGAAAATGGACTGAAGGGGATAGTGGACGAAATGAGAAAAAAACGAACTCGGGGTGAGAATTTTGCCATGACCACTCATAGCAAACCTTGGACACTTGCTGTTGGTCCTACCCAGTGGCAAATGATCCCCTTTGGAGAGGTGCTAGGAAGTACCAGCACTAGTCTAGATTTGGAAGACAACTTCAGTTTTGGTTGCATGGACATCGAGAACAGTAGAGACAAGTTTAGCACACTCCCTGCAAATGAAGAGCAAGTAATGTCCCAAAGTGGAGAAGAGGAAGCCCATCATAGCACTGACATTTCAGAGCAAGTCATGGCTACTGATGACAGTTCACATGTTCTCGAGACAGACTGTTCCAGCTTTCCTGCTAAATCTGTTGCAGATATACAAAGAATACAGAATGCTATTTATTTATATTAGTAAAAGACTCTATCAAACTTAGTTTAGTAAAATATTGGTTTTACTGAAATTAGCCCTGAGCAAACAAAGGGCTGGTCACACGATTTACAGCTTCATCCAGTTGTTTCTCGCGTACCATAAGGATTAAACATATCAAGCACCAAAATGCACCTTTATTCACAGTCACAACTACATGTACCAGTAGTACAGTCTCAAGTCTTGACTGGAGCAAAAACAAGATTATTTTCTGTGAAACATATTTTGGTATCTATCACAAACTTTTATAGTTGCATGATCACTGACCAAGGATCTCCTTAACACAAAAATCTTGCATATTTTTTGCACAAAGTTTCTCAAAAAATGCATTTTGTAATTTGGAATGTGTCCCTTGTATGCAAACATTAAACCAGCTCAAAGCTCCATCTTTATCATGGGACCCCTTAACAAACCTTTGGGAACCGAAAAAGCAGGATCAAGAAGACCCAGGACTTGCATCAAAATTTCTAGCACAATTCCTGTTGGCATAATTATCTTGATTCAAAACACCAAGAATGGGTGGGTGGGGAAAGGTTGTTATGGTGCAACAAAGTGAACTGCCACTTGACCTTTACACCTCACAAACTCACCCCAGACTCTCTCTGGTTAGTGAGAAAGACACTAATTTTTCCACTTAATTTATTCCTCAGTCGGTGAAAAAATGCACTAATGTCTTGTATATTGATAAAATACATGTCAACATGTATCAGGGCCCTTGCTATAGGGAGGTTCAGATGTGAAGGAACCACCTCTTTCAGTAACAAAATTATTATCTATGGTAGAGTTATTCCCCTCCCCCAAAATTTGCATACTTATGCATATAATCCACTTTGGCTACCAGCCAGGAAAAATGGTTACGACACCCTCCTGGTCTGCAGTTCAAGTACCATATATTTATAATTGAATGATCCATTTATGTGTCATTGAAATATAAACCATAGTATGGAAATTATATGAAAAGAAAGTCTGGTTTTGTGAGATACCAGTTCAATTTAGTTACTTTGTCTAGAAGGTGCGGAGTTGAGGTTTTTTCCCCCCAGTTTTTGTGCCGCACTTGTTCAGCACATGCATTATGAAAGAGCAATTTGGACCTGCATCACTAAAAGCATCTTGGTAAAGCAAAACTTAGAATCAACAGGGCCCAAGTGAGTTCAATTCCCAGTGAAAGGGTTTTGGATTTTTTTTTTCTTGAAGTGAATAAACTTTTTCCTCCCTATTTTCACTTCAAAAGCAAATGTCATAACATCAGAAAACAGAAATGTTACAACACTTAAATATGATAAAAAAAATTAACCAAATAACTGCTTGCCATTTTCTTCCACCACCTCGGCTAATATTTCTTTACCAAATAGTATGCCAATTGTACTGAGCAAATGAGGTCAAAGTATACAGTTTCATTTTGATTAAAATAATTACGAAGCATATGGCCCAGGTTGGGCTTTTTATTTTTTATGTGGATGTAGGGTTAAAAGTCTAATGACACCTTTACAGTAAACGTCCTTGTGTGTTACAAGTTTGCAAGAAATGAAATGAAGACCACTGATATGCTCAAATGCAACAATAAAGTACAAAGTGTTTACATGTAATACATTTGCAATTTGAGCAAATACCAACAAAGTAGCATTATAACACCTGCAAAAACAATTTTTAAATTACGCTCAACTGCCGACAAACAAAAGAACCAAGTCAAGGCCAAATGCTCAAAAATACAACAAATGCATGAAAAGTGAGCACCCAGCCTTGACTTGAAGGTTTTGTTTGTAACTCGGAAATGGGCTGCCTAATGATGCTCAGTGCTGAGACAAAAGAATACAACTGTACAATGTTATTAACTGATTGTCAGGGCATTTTTCTGCACGCATCACAAGAAGAGAACAATTTCAGTTTTATGGCATGTAATCTTCAAAACAAACTACGGTAGCCATAGATGACCATTGGAATGCTTGTTACATGCTCAAAATTTGTCACTCTGGGCGCATTCAACTTGCTCTGAAGAGACTACAGTAAATTGAGGCACTTGTCCAGCATTTCCAAGTATGTGCTTCCAGTAAAACCATCCAGTTCTTTTCTGTCCACTTTTTCCAGCTAATAAAGGAACTATCCTATGCTATCTTGCATCAAACACCACAACTGAAAACAATGTTAAGGAACCAAAACAACTTCAAAGAGTTTGGTGTCAGGTTTAGTTCAAAGAACACAAATTTTAACTGCAGCCATTTCAAGCATCTGATTAAGCATGTTATAGTGCTCTGCACCTTGTCCGCTATCTAAAAGCTGATATCAAACATGTGTTTGTGGAATAGTTGTTATATATGTTGGGGTCAGTGAAGCAGTGCTGATTTGGGAGGAACGATAAGGTGATCTTTGCAAGTGCTGAAGGTGTGAGTACTTTAGGGGGATTGAGGGGCATACAGTAACTCCCAATTTTTTTTAATTGTGCTGTGTAGAATGCCATTTCCTGCATCCTAAGCACATTTCTGTTGTAGTTTATTCACAGCAAAAGAGCTTTCTAGCATTGTTTATTTTCATTACTCTGAAAGTTGGAGGGGGTCCATGGTTCCCCAAGTTATCCCAAGCAGCCTGCTATGCCAGCCCTGTTTGTACCAGATACAATTCAAATAGGCCTGGGTCTTTGGTTTTGCAAAGTATTTCATGTCAATCAGACATTCTCAGCTTCAAATAACTGTTCATAAAAAGCATACAAACAATTATTACCACTCTAATGAGATAAAAGATGGTCAACAAAGGTAAAAGGATACTGCGCTTGGTTCTCTTCTTGTACATGATTCTGTAACCACATTCACGGCATCGAATGGGATCCCTTGACTTGATCTCATTTTCTGTGTGACATTCTGAAATTAAAGAATAGTTCTGATCAAATTTAGCCTTCATCCAGAAATTGAGGGGTCGAAGGGACTTTGCGGATGTTGTGAAAAGTTCGGTCACCAACCACGACTGTTACTAAGTTGCTGTATTTTAAGTTCGACTTATCCATGCAAATTCTTATAGTCTGCCGGCTGTGTAGTTTAACTTATAGTTATTGCAGTCGGCAGTGCATAATATTATGGCTGATTGTCGCTATCATATAGTACTAATTTAGATATTAATATTTCAACTATATTTCTATGTTTTCTATGTACTACATTCTTGTAAAAATATGCACGAATAAACCATTGTCATTGTCATTGACTTTGAGTTTTAAGACTTATTCTGAGTGTGAGCAAATGTTGCCGTGCAAACGGTTTTAAAATAGAATAATAACCATAGCACTATTTTCTAAGGTTGTAAGCTACAGCTGTACCATTTGCCTTGTGTCAAATCAAACGTATACACTCAGGATTGTCAAAAAAAGCACGTGTACTTCAGATTTTGAACGCACACTTCCTTTCGTCGTGTTTCATTCCAACACATACCTCCACATATATAGATCATTGCCTGTTTATTACTCTGCTGCTGCTGGTTCTGATCCATGTTTTTTGTGTGTGCGAAAATCCCTTCAAATTCCTATGTTTTCTTTACCATCAGTCGAATCAAAATGGCGGACAGCAGAAATGCGATTTCCGAGAGTAGTCTGGGAACGAATTAATTGCAACCTCCTCCCCAGGGCCTTCTGGATATTTTTCAAAAATGGCGGTTGCTTGTCGAAGATCTCGAAAAAAATACCATCTTGCGAGATGGTATGGGCTTCTTTCTGAGACTGTAGGTATAGGCCGAAAGAACGACAGACAAAAAGAAACGGAAAGTAGTTTATTTATTTTCATCATTTAGTATTAACGGCTTAACCACTTTGAATTGTTCTTCTGTAGTGTAAATCAGACCAAAGCTCTTTTTCTCTTAGTGTTGTTTTTAAATTTAACGTCTTGCAAAAGATGCCATGATGATGGCATTCCTTACCTTGCTTTACTCAAACTGGTGTAACAATGTTCCTTCTAACAATGTGTTAAAAATAAAAGCGAATTTTGTACTGGAAATTTTTTCTGAAGTACACTACTCATTTCGAAAATTACTCCCCCCCCTGTAAACTTTGCAAAAGTAGTTTTGAAAAGAAACCCATCTCGAAAATTAGCCCATCCAAGGGCCTGAAAAAGAAAAGAAGTTCGTGGACTTGTCTTCGAGGTTTTACGGTATATCATCATTTGTATTTATTAGTTTGACTTCTCAACTCAAGCAAAGGGTGTTAGATAAATTCCTAAAACGCTTTGTTATTCGTATAAATAAGGCCAGATAAAAAATACTTGTTTAGTGTCCCCGCCCGACCTGAAAAATGATCAGTCCGACCTCACTTTTTTTTTATTTTAGCAAATATATATGTTTTTAAAAGTTGGTGCCGTACAAATCTGGTTTTTTTGAAAACTATATACGGCATAGAGCCACAAAGTGCAAATTTAAAAATAAGCACGCGCCCTGCATCAATCGTTCTCATTCGAAACTTGCGAAAGAAAATCGATACGTAAGGCTTGGGGTCGTGTGATTTATCACGTTACGCGGAAGTTTATTTGACGGGAAATTTGGAGATTTGCACAGTAGACAAGTTGATCCTTTTCAAAAAAAATCTTCGGTCACAACCGTGATTTATTCGTGCTCACCATTCACTGGGATGGTGTAAAAACACTTCAACGACCGCGTCGCGGTCTGAAATGGGACTTAGTTCGAAGTTTCTAATGAGTCGGGGAAACAAGAACGATCAGAACTAAAGCATAGAACAGTTTATGGGAAGCAGTAAGACAGTAGGTGTGACTAGTTGGCGAGATACAGTCTATCTTCTGGTGGGAGATGAATGGCGGTGTGTCCTAGTTCAAACAAATTACTATAACATTTATCGTAATGTGGAACACAGTCAAACGTGTTTTATGTTTTTTGCGGTGTATCACTATCAGGCTGTTTTTGGCAGCTTTTGCATGTCTCTTGACCGGAATCGAGCCATTCAAATATGTTTTACCTTATTGTTGCTGTTGAATTCACAGAAAAATATGGGACTGTTGTTTTGTAATCACACAGAACAAAGTGCAACTGGTCCCCCACTGTCTAGTTATGACCAAATATGCCTCATTGCTAAAATAAAAAATATAATAAAAAACTGCCCTCCCGCGACCTGGAAAAATAGAGATGATTGGACGCTAAACAATTATTTTTTTATCTGGCCTAAATACAAATTATGACATATTTAAAACAGTTTGCGAAGAGTAGCCGTTGGAGCTTTCGTCGTCACCTTACGAATATAGGCCGAGAAGTCTTCGCGACAGGCTTCCGAAGATTCCAGGCTACTCTCGGAAAACGCATTTGGAAAACATCTCTACTCGCACCTTACAGTTTGTTTACATGTTTTAGTTTTTCTACAGAAATCTACATACTGCAATTTTGAAACTTAAATGAACTGGTACTGTTTTTACTAAACATTTTTGATACTTTTGTGGATTATACCTGCATAGTTCACATTTAACTCCGGTAATACCGTTGCATTGTGGGATTGAACTATAACTATAGGGAAAAACAAAATGCCAATATTTACACCAAATATCTGAAGCGATGCCTGACTTTGTTAATTGCTCAAATCTCCAAGCTATCGAAACATTTGTAGTATTGACCGTTCCCCGACTCATACCGACCGTTCCCCGTTCCTGGTTCTAGTAACGCCCATTGCATCCGCGCGCAATTAAAGTTCGGATTTTACTTATTGTTACGTCATAAACAGTAAACTAACTTTTACACGGACGCACGTACTTCGCAAAAAAAATCAGTTCCAGAGCAAGTGAAATAAACCTACGATGATAACTTGAAGCGATAAAAAGTAATTTTGCTGGTAAGTTTAATTTTGAAAAGCAGAAGCCGGGAAGGATTCTAGAAATGTCTTCAAATCTGACGTGGCCTGTGACGAAGAAAAGCAAACTGTTATCTTTCACGGCTGCGGTTTCGGGAAAGCCTTCACAAATACCTGTCTGCATTCCTCATAAAAAGGGAAGAGTTCGTTCTGATGGTAACTATAATAACTTCGCCCACACTCGCTTGAAACAACCTACAATCCAGAGACCCAGAGTAAGTTCACAGAGACAAGAAACCAAAGCAAACGCGCTTTCATCCAGCTCTACTTCCGATCTTAGCGATCAAGCAAGCAAAAGTTCCGACTACGAGTCCTCAAGCCTTGAGCAAGTGTTAAAACTTATTTCTACTACAAGTAGTTCATCCAAGAATGAAGTTTTAACAGAATCATCAACTTCTGATTCTAGCGTAGAATTAAAGTCCCGTTTGGCATGGGCAATAACTCCTGAGTATACAACAAAGACTAAACCAAAGAAACAATCATTTCATAATGGAAAAACGCAGCTTAAGAGGTTGGGATCAGGATCTAAAGAGTTGGCGCATAAGAGCGGTAAAGGTTCTCCTTCCTCTTCAAGACCAAGTATCGCCATCTCCGGGAGTCTGTTTGATTCATCACTTAGCGCTCATGACAAGAAAACAGCAAGGGTTGGAAAAAACTTGACAGGCATTAAACGAAAATTCAAGTCAAGAAAGGCGTCGGTAAAACAAAAGAAAGGGAAGGTATAAACTCTACACAAATATTCAAACGTGCATATCATGTTGCATGCACTCAGTTTAGAATTAAATACTAGTTATACCTACCGGTACAGTGCCAACGAGGAAAAAAAATTGCGGCAGCAAAATTCATCTTTCTCTCTCATTAATATTACTACCACTAGCAGTCAATATCAAATATTTTTTCTCCTCCATTTGTTGATCACTTTCACTACCATGTATATTTCCATTCACAATGTGAGCCTCCTTATTTGAGATAGCATAGGGATTGAAACTACCATTCGAAGGATAAGATATTCGTCTCA
>JAOBYE010139888.1:0-18710 GCA_025403585.1 Parazoanthus swiftii | reverse complement strand
CCCCCCCCCCCCCCCCCCCCCCCCCCCCCCCCCCCCCCCCCCCCCCCCCCCCCCCCCCCCCCACCGCGCATGCTTTGTTAAACCCTGACCCATTTCCAGCTTCAGATCTGACGCTAATATTGACTGTTTTTGATGTAAAATATCTTTTATACACAATACCCTTGCACATGCTGGTATAATCCAAAAATGAAGTCTGATTTTACACCAAAATGTCAAAGCCTTTAACCACTGAATTCGAGACCAGAAGTGAACGGTTCAAAAACCGTACCCTTTGGGGCCACACATACATTCGCTGTATAGTTATGCATGTGGCTTTAGTAAGGGTGTACCCCAATACCAGGTGAGACGAACATGAAAAGATCCCTTTCAATCCTCTTACATGTATCTACCATCAAATCCCAGCAATGCCAAGCAGATAGCAAGGAAGAGACTTACTGTGTGCATTACTTGTAGTGACCACAGTTCAGTAATCATATTAAAAATAATACAATTTTATATTATGAGGGTATACACATGTACATCTACTATATCAATGTCCGTGACACCCGCCTAAACTATGTGCAGTACAACAAAATCAAATATGAAATGAGTAACTTCAAAATAAAAACAAATACGTGCGAAAGGTGCTAATTAGTTAACAAGTGTTCGTGAGTGATTTTTTTATATTTACCTAAAACAAATTTGACCCTTTTAAACTAGTTTTTAAGAATTGATTTATTTCTTAGCTCTAGATCAAATTCGTTCCAGCAGTGGATTGGCCCCTGAAACCTGAGTTCGATCTACATTGTAAAGGCAGAAACTGCAAGGTTAGATTGTTTTTGGTGGAGAATTTGTTCTGCAAGGTACACTGTACACAGGTACATGGATGCTCTTCACATATGTTCGATAGTATGTTAGATAGTCATTCTCTCAAGGTACTGAGGGGAATGACCTCAAGTTATTTTATGACATTTCCAGGGCTCGATTTTAAGGAAAATTTCTTGTTGTATATGGGGCAACCAAGATATATTTTTTGGTTGTCCCTCAAAAGGTGAGGTCGTCCTAAACAAAAGTGACTCAAACAGCTGTAATGGCATCCTCGGAGACCCAGGGGCAGTCAGCCGGGCCCCTGATTTTTTGCAGCCCTGGCGGACCGCCCCTGGGTCTTCGAGGATGCTATAATAGGTGTTTCAGCGTGTTTTATACTTTTTTCATTTAAAATTTTAACTATAGATGAAAGGCCAAACCAAATAAATTTGTAACATATATCAATGGACGTCCAAAGGACGACTAAGCTACTACTCTTGGTTGGTCCACGAAGACTTCGTTCGTCTCTGACGCCTGACCGGGCTGGTTCCAGTCAACAATAATTTAACACTGTACTAAACAAACTTGTGAGCTTACTCACCATGTTATTCTGCTGTGTATCAACCTCTTCTTCATCAACAACATCAAATTTTACCTAAATAATAATAAGATTATGTATCTACCCATATTTAAAAGTGTGCGAGTAACTTAATATGTTTTACTTAGCTCTTCAGGGGAAAGGGAAAACTGATTTATTGTAAGCTACAATAAACAAAACTGTTTATTTCTGCGTTGGCGAGTAAGCTGAATATGGGTTTTGATCAACAAAGGTTGATATCAAATTGGTGTAAGGCTGACGTTTCGTGCGTTAGCCCTTCGTCAGGGCAAACTGAGAGACTGTGGGGAAATCGTTGTTTAAATAGTGGGGTAATAATTTAAACGGATTAAAAATTCAGGTCGTGCTATTGGTTGGAATTTATAGCATATAATTGGTCGAGAGATGTCCGAAATTAAGTGGATGAAAGCCGTTCAGTGATTCCGTGGGGAGCTATGGTCCCGAGTTTGAAGATGAGTCTTTGTTCTTCCCTTCTGCGAGTCTCATTACATCCCAGGTGTGGGTTGATTCCGCAGATTTGCATGTGTTCATGTGAATGGCCTGGAAGATTGAAATGTCTCGCCACTGGTTTAGGCAGTCTGATTTGTTGCTTTTAACATCTAGTAAGTGTTCGCGAAAGCGGTCACCTATATTTACGGCCAGATTCTCCAAAGTAAACTTTGTTGCAGAAAGTACAGGTGATGCAATAAATGATATTCGAAGTTGTACAGTCAAAGTCAGTGGTCGTTGACTTGACATGATCCTTCAGGTCCTTTGACATGTGTTTTGGATTTGATGAATGGGCAGGTGTTACAGCGCTTACGAGAACATTTGAAAGTTCCCTGTTCTTGGTCGGAAGGGAGCGAGCATCTGAAGAGAGAATTTCGCAAGTTCTCATCGCGTTTGAAAGAAATGAGTGGCGGATTAGGGAAAATCAGTGCTGCTTCTGGGTCCGATTGTAGAATTTTGAAGTTTCTTAGGGCCGCGTTTCTAGTAGCTAAATTGTTGGGGTGGAAAGTAAGCGTGAAAAGAAATTCGTTCTTCATTGTTTGAGGCTCATGATGGTTTCAGGGCAAATTCTCTGTCGACGTTTTGGACTCGAACAACTGCATGCTTCGGTTATGCCGCTTTTGGGATAGCCACATTCGGAAAAGAAACTGGACATTTCATCGCATTTAGATTTAAAGTCTGAATCATCGCTGCAGAGTTTACGGAGTCTGAGAAATTGGGAGTACGGAATTGAGTCTTTTACGTGAGACGAGTGTGAAGATGAGTAAAGCAGGTAACTATGTGAATCTGTGGGTATATAGTGGACGCTGTTGCCAAATTGTTGTCTTGGTTAGAAAAGTGACAGAGGTTTCAGAAATTTCCCATGTAAATTTGAGGGCCGGGTGGAAGGAGTTAAGAAAGCCGATGAATTGATCAAGTTCTTGTCTAGTGCAAGATGTACTGTAGCTCCAAGACAGTCATCTATGTAGCGGCCAAAGAGTTCTGGTTTGGGGCCGTCGAATTGATTGAAAACTTGTTCTTCTACATATCCGACAAAAAGTTTGGCGTAATTTGGTCCCATTTTAGTTACGGCCATGGCCACTACGTTATTTTGCTTAAAGAGTTCTCCAGAAAATGAAAAGCAATTATGTAAGAGAACAAGCTCGGGTAAACGAAGCATCGTGTCGGTTTATGGTTCTTTGACAGAGCGCTGATCGCAAAAATACTTAAGTGCTAGAAGTCCTTCATCGTTCGGAATTACAGTATAAAGAGTGGTGATGCATGTCCATAGTGAAAAGGAGTTTGTTGTAGCCTGGCACTCTAGCCTGGGAAGCTGAACTGTTTTAAAATAGTAAGGGCATATGATTTGTGTCCTTAATGTAGGTATTGGCAGTGATTTAACAAAAGGAGTCATTTTTTTGTCTATAAAGCTGGAAATTAGTTCTGTTGGGGAACTGCAGGTAGAAATGATCGGACGACCGGGATTTTTCGGCTTGTGATTTTTTGGTTTCAGACAAAAAGCAGATGTTTTAGGTGTTAATGTAAACTAGTCAGTATATCGGAAAAATGTATATTCATTAAGAACACATACACATTCTTGGTTTGATTGTTGTTGTCTATTTTGCTGTCGTTGTTTACAAGTGTTGCTGATGTGTTTATTGTTATTGCCATTGCACATACATGTATACATGAAAAGAGTGGAACGTTTTGGTCTAGATGGATGCACAGAAGGGGAAGGGGACTGGTGGTTTGAAGGATAAGGATGGATAGAAGAAGGTCAAATGTGATGAGATGGATGAACAATGCGAGTTTTGCATACCTTGCTTTCTAGTCTGTCAATCATTGATGCAAGCCTGTTCACTTCACAGCTCAGTGCAGATCTCACCATATTTTCTGAGCAAAAAAAAACTCAATTAAATTTCACTTATTAAACAGCATTGATCAGTCGCAGTACTTAAGGAAAGTACATTCATATTTATGAAAACCCTTTCCTCATCAAATTGCCCCCTTTTGCCAAAAGGTTTCATTAATTTGCTCTGTTGATAGTAAAATTGGCTCCCAGATTGACCACAGAGTGCTGTGTAACACTCAGTTAGGTGCAGAAAATCATTTCAACAGTCTGCACATTAAGCAGCTTGCAACTGCTAACTAGTATAAGAGTACTAAAAGATTTTTTAAATGAAGGGGGCACAAATCACCCATCCCCTTCCCAAGTCTGTCTGAGACCAGAAATGCTCAATGTTCATCTACCTTCCAAACTGGTTTGCTGTGCCAAGCTTCTCAATTTTCTTTTCATTCTTCCTCCTCCTGTTCCTGTGACTGTCACAGCTGCTTGTGGAACAGGCAATCTAGGAAATGGGATGAATATTTTTATCAAGATGCAATCTATCATTAGATACACTGTAACTGACTAATGTCAGTTCGTACAGTACATGTACATGTACTAACAGTCAATTTACAGTAATTTAGTTACTTGCCTTTCAATACCAATTATAAATTATGATCTCGATTTTGTTTCTTAATATCAGCAATTTTGACAAAGATGGAACGGGATTTTGTTAGGTTATTAATATTAACTTTTATTAATTTGTTATAAACTGTATAATTACTTAAATCGTCTCCATGCAGTATCAATATATTATCATTTATGGTAGATACATGTAGATTAGTTGTGAGAATGTTGCAATTGATCATAAATGAATTCCAAGTCGCAAAATTACTTGTTTATAAAAAATGCATAGAGATGGCCATGGGTCATGAGAATATTATATATTAACTACATGCAGTCTGCCATCTGATTTATCACTGACTCTTTTATGATGCCTCTATCAGTGAATTCTGGTTTTGCTTTCATGACTCGACTGTGTTGTGCATTTGTACATGTAAGCTAGCTGTTTTGATTTCAGTTATTACATGACTTGATTGTACAATTTTTTACTTGTTTTTGAAATACGGCTTTTTCCATACATAATCCACATAATCTATAAAGGGAATAAACCAATCACATGAATACAACTGTACACCCCATTGTCAATTTTAATGTTTGAAAACTCTTAATGTAGCGCACCCCATCAGTTATGTTTTTTTTATATTTTTTTCTCTATATCTACCTGTTTTCCATTTCTTGTTCATCTGTCTTATCAACAGCAACATCAATGTGGTGTTGGAGAGAATTCATTTGACCAAGAATCTGCAAATTAAATTTATAACTATTTTAAATATTGACAGTAGACAACTTTATTCAACTTGTTCTGAATCACTGCTTACTAAGGAGCTTAATACAGATTTTATTTCCTGGAAATTACAAGCTGTATAATACACTATAAATTACCTTCTTTGTGTACAGGTACATTCATGACTGTATACAAAATAAAACAAGCTGCAAAAGTCTGTCCTAAACTAAGAAATGAAATTAATATACTTGCTGCAGTTTCTTGTACATCTACATAATCACAAATTTAAATACATGTACACTCATGTACATATCTTATCAAAAGGTAAAATCTGAAGCTTTGAAGCATATTTATGAAAATAAAACTTGCAGTATTACAATTAGCAACACATCTTCTGATGATAATTAGGTGACATAAAAAAAAATAAAAAATAAAAAATGGTGACATCATCATTTATAATTTAATACTTAATTAATATGTAAAATTACTAGTTAAAGTTTGAATCGGAAAACAACATTTATTGGACAAATTATATTTTGTTCTAATTTCTTCTTTTCTATTAATTTTATTTCTATTGTTTTCCTATTTGAGGCTGTAGATACATGTTTTATACTAAGTTTGAAAATTTGCTGACATGTTGTGAAACAACCATTTCCTTTAGTTAGCAACAGTTCTTAATTGAAACTTGATCATTATTATGGAAAGTAGTTACTACCAGGCCCCGTAGCCAGCATTTTTGTCGGGGGGGTGCAAATTTCGTAAACTTGGACTCTTAAAAAGCCAAATTTATGGGACAAGCACACTTGTGGCCGTTTTTTTTTTTTTAGTCGTTTCGATTTACGTTAACACCAACTGTTACGATAAACCTATTTGGACTTCTTCATCGTCTTCTTAAAACTCCAAATGCGGACCTTTTGGGGTCTGGGGGGGTGCATACGCACCCCATGCACCCCCCTGCCTACGGGCCTGACAACTGAAGTTAACATAAGGCTTCCTACATGCCAAAGCTTGATCTTTTCTAAGCAACTACGATGAAAAATCTTGGGGGGGGGTCCGACTTTAACCCCCCTCACCCCCTCCCTCTGACACCTGGAGCTGATATTGATTTTTTTAGCAAAACCAACTCACTGTTCTATAGTTGATAATTAACAAAAATAATATCATATATCTTGTCTAGTAAATAGTTACTTAAAATTATAAATAATAATATATATTTTTTAATATAACAGTGACAAGATAGATTAACACAGTTTGTTTATGTACCTCTTTTAGCAGAAATCTTGTTGTAAACTTTCCAACAAAGGAAGAACCAGAATAGTCCTGTAAAGGAAAAATTAAACTTACAGTAAATAAAATAATACAGCCAGCAATTGACATTATATAGTAGTTTATTTAATAATATATTATTAATAAAATTTTAGTTCTGATAAAGGTCTGATACAGCTAATATGTGAATAGGTAAAACTATGGGACTGGTGAATCTCCATTTCAGATTCCCCACTTGATGGACAAGTCCTAACCCCTCACAGTTTCCATTGATATATACATTTATTCAGTCCATACCAAAAGCCATAGCAGAAAACAGTTGGTTAGTCTCAAAGCTACATATAACATGTACATGTAGACTGTATGCATAATTCAACCTTGCCAGTGGCTATAAACAATAACTTCAAGTCAAGGTCAGTTTCCTAGCTCTCATACTATTGCAGAAAAAGTATTCCTGACTGTTTGGCTAGCCTTGACTCAAAGATTTTGTTCATGGCCAGTGTGACATACATGTATTTGGCACTAGGTCTATACAATCATTAAAAATGTGCATGCTATTACCTTTGCTGACTGCACAAGAGCATTACTGACAGCTTTGTTCATCTCCTCCAGCCCAGCAAATACTTCGGAAAATGGTCCAATGTGCTTCATAAAATAATCTGCATTTAAAAATTGAAGACACACATGTACCAATAATAAATATTAAGTTATTATTTAATAAAAATAAATATGATTTAAAAAATAGCCACTGAAGGTTTATAAATTGTCAAGGCACCTGGTAACTTTCCAAGTGTGGGATTGAAAACAATAAAAAATAAATTACATATTAACCCTTTCAGCCCAGGCCATTTTATAAACATCTAAATTCTCCTTAGTTAACTCATACAAAACAAGTCATATAGTAATGAGAAAATGAGGATTGATCAAACAAGGTAAACAGTTGAAGATGAAAAGAAAAATTCCCCCAAACTGATTACATGAAAAGTATGAATCCTAGTTGGGAGAATTTACTAACACATCATTTGTCGTGTTTGGGGCTGAAAGGGTTAAATCAAAATAATTTGAAAATGTTTACTCACCACATAATTCACCAGTGTCCAAATTGCTGCAAAAATTATAATTATAAATCTTTAGAAGCATTTTGGTTACAAGTCATTATTGATTATCAGTAATGTAAATTGATAATGTGAAAACTAAATAAACACATGTCTGATAGGTATAAATATACCTTCTGGCCCCGCACTATTCAAGACTGGAACAAACGTCCACCGGCTGTTCTTAACCTTAAGAGTAATGACAACAATGCCTTTAAAGCAAACCTAGTTCACTAATCAGTCCCTGCCGACCACCTCCATTATGTCAATTAGAGTTTATGTAGATATAGATGTAGAAAATCTATTCAGCATTATAATTTTAAATATATATTTTAAATTGATTGTTTTGATAGTCATGTGATTTGTACCCTCCCACATGTATATATAATCATAATAATTATACATGTACATACTTAGTGTTGTGAGTATCAATGTCATGGAACAACTTCTTCAAGTCATCTGTTGACAGAATGCCATCACTGAAGAATGCCTTGAACTCTTCCCACGACAGTGCTTCATCATCTGCTCAAATTGGATTTCAGATGGAAACTAACATAAAATTATTGTACAAAAGCCTGATACTGTACCAGACTAAACTGACATTTCAGTAACTGATTAAATAGTATATGTTATTTATAAACAATTTTAGACCATGCATACAGTAGATTTACATAAATTTGACTGTCATTGTATTGAGACAACTTACATGTAATGCAGGAATTAGGCTTCCCTTTTTCAGCAAGTTGAAGTGATCCCCTAAAGTCTGATCACAGATGTTTGAACTCTAAAAACTATGAAGTACTCCACCCCCAATTATAAACTTTTTTTGGCTAGACTGCAGAATACCCCCCCCCCCCTCCACTTGAGTTAATATAGTTAAAATTTAAGCTAATTTGATACTGTGCATAATTCTTCCTCGTTATATAGAAATATGTGCGCAGTAGATTCCAGAACAATAGCAGGGGGAGTTTTTCTGCAATTGCTCCCCTTTATATAATTAATATTATTAAATTTAGCATCGATCATCACCATATAATTAGATGGATTCCACGGGATTGGCATTTGTTTGAAATCTGAGATTTGTTTCACTTGTTTGTGATCATATACTCAAACTACACATAACCAAATATCCCACAAAAGTTTCGAAAGAAACCATTCACATGCAGGCCTGACAAGGGATACATAAAGAGTTCTGGGTTGATCTTGTTGGGATTCCATAAATAATGGTCATTACTCGTATGCAGTTTACTTAAAACAGTTTTAGCCAGACATAAAGCGTACATGTAGAACACAAAATGTTGCAAAATGCAAGTTTCACCATACTGTATAAATTTTGCAAAGCACCGATCACTATACTGTGTCAGCACGCAATCTTGATCCATTTTCTATCAACTTCATAAGTTACGGTAATTAAACAGAACACCCTCTTTTATAATGATTCACTTCCTAAAAACGAAATTATTTGAATGGCCTTCTGGACAAGGATGAGAAAAAAACATTATTTTTAAAAGTTATAAATTAAATATCAGCAACTCCCACCGTTTTTGTCTGCCCTTCGGAACACCTGGAAAGCAAATGTTCACAGCATAAGAAACTGTACTTAAAAAAATAGCATTATGTTATGGTCAAATAAAGTAAGTTTAGCTTACGTCACGGAAAATAGATATTCCTTTCTTCACTTCTTTCACTTCAGCTTCGGATGCGGCCATATTTTTGCTTTCAGTTTGTTTTGGAAAAATTCCCAGGGTCTTTCGGAAGCCAATCGGATAATGATCGTTGTTTTACTTCGTCCGTTCCTTCGTCCGAAGATTTCGTTACCGCTGACCAGCAACTGTACTTTTGCTCGAAGTTTTCAAAATGGCGGACGAAACAGAAGAAATGTGCGCATCAGAGATTGCTCCATCAGCGCCCTCTGTTCAGCCTATAGATCAAAGATCTGTGCATCAGATATGTTCGGGACAAGTTATTCTAAATCTCGCTACGGCAGTGAAAGAACTTGTGGAAAACAGTTTGGATGCTGGAGCGACAAACATCGAAGTGAAGTTGAAAGAAAATGGCGCAGATCTGGTCGAAGTGGTTGACAATGGTTGCGGTGTTAAACCAGAAAATTTTGCTGCCTTAACTTTAAAACATTACACGTCCAAGCTTAAAGATTTTTCTGATCTTGCAAACGTGGAGACGTTTGGTTTTAGAGGAGAAGCCTTGAGTTCATTGTGTGCGTTGAGGTACTGTATAAAATTGTATTTTTGGCGGGAAATATCGCCAGTTGCTTCAGAGTGCGGTTCTAGAACAAGGTCCATCTACTCAAACGATCCCATAATGCAGTTCTGTTTGCTTAGAACCCGAACCCCTTAACACACTCAGAGTGTCAGATGTTACAATAACACTTTTGGCATTTCTTACCTGTACATGAATTTTTTGTATGATTGTATAGAAATATAGGCTGGATTGCAGAATTTACCCCTGACCCCACCGCACCCTATCTCACTCCAGTTAATTTAAGCTGATTTATTACTGAACATTCCTTGTTCTATAGAAATGTGTGCACAGTATCCTGCAGTGGCCCCAAATTATATGTATGTACAGGGCCGTAGCAAGCCTTGGAAAACTGGGGGGGCACCGCCGAGAGCTGAAGGTGTGAGCCCTTTAGGGGGGTCCAGGGGCATGCTCGCCGGGGAAATTTTGAAAATTAATTTGTCTAAAAATGTGTTTCCTGGGTTTTAAACGCCATTTGAAACAAAATAAGAGTGTCTAAAACTAGTAAAATATGACAAGTTTTTCTCAAACTTAGGGCAATTTCTGAGCTTGATACATTTGACACATTTGCTGGGGAAAAAACTGGGGGGGCACAGGCCCCCCCAGCCCTACCCCTTGCTACGGCCCTGATGTACATGTAATTTGATTTTTTTTGCTATTTTTTATATTATATTTTGAAATCTTGCTAGTTTAATTAGATAATTGAAATTCATCAACTATAAATAACAACACTACTGTTTCCCACCTGCAAATCTTGCACACATAACCTGCAAACACCACTGAAATAAAATAAATCTTTTTGATTTTATAGTGATCTGTCGATCTTGACTCGGCATAGTTCAGAGACAGTTGGAACCAAGCTAGAGTATGATCACAATGGCAAGATATTATCAAAGTTACCATGTGCAAGAGAACATGGTTCAACCGTTACCCTGCACAACCTGTTTGCTACTTTGCCTGTGAGACATAAGGAATTTCTGCGTAACCTGAAGAAGGAATACATCAAGCTGTTGCAAGTCTTGCATGCGTATTGCATCATTAGCTGTGGAGTAAGAATTTCATGTTCCAATCAGTTGGAAAAAGGTCGAAGAAGCTTGCTTGTAGCAACAATTGGAAATCTTAACATTAAGGATAATATCACATGTGTGTTTGGGCCAAAACAGGTGAGACTTGGAGGGTTATCAAAAAAATTTTTGTTTAAGTACTGTTAAAGGTTGTCCAAATATTACACAAATATACATATTTATAATTATATATTTCTTTATTTTGTGCGGATTAATACTTTAAAGCTTAAGCTTATGAAATTAAGAAACTTTGGTGCTTGGCAATGATGAAATAAGATATTTTTGAAATTTATTGGAACTTTTTTTAGTAAAGATGTGGTCTTATAATCAATGCATCTATAAGTGCGTGTACAGTCTGTACAATGAAAGAACAAGTGGTTAAAGCATCAGTTTCCAAATGAATGTCTCAGCACCAAAATGGCTGTCTTCTCGCCATCAGGTTCAGAGTCTGCTACCAATTCAACAAGTTGAACCATCAGAAGATGACTGTGAGGTTTATGACCTTGATCCACAAGAAGTGAAAAGGAAAAGTAATATTTTTCAGATAAGTGGCTATGTGTCCAAAGCAGACCATGGTATGGGGCGAAGTAGTGCTGATCGACAGTTCTTTTTCATCAACAAAAGACCATGTGATTTTGTGAAGGTGTCCAGAGTTGTCAACGAGGTTTATCACATGTATAACCGCCATCAGTACCCATTTGTTGTCATGGATATCTCTCTTGCTAGAGGTAGGATAAGTACTATAAAATTTATGGTGATCCAAGGGGGTGGGGTGGGGTTCATACGAACAACTGCGGCCAGTACCCATTTGTTGTCATGGGTATCTCTCTTGCTAAAGGTAGGATGCTACAGTATAACTGGTGATCCTACATGTAGGGGGATGGGGGCTTCCATGTACAACTGCCCTCAGTACCCATTTGTTGTTATGGATATCTCTCTTGCTAGAGGTAGGATACTACAGTATAACTGGTGATCCAAGGGGTGTGGGGTTTCATGTAAAACTACCCTCAGTGCCCATTTGTTGTCATAGATTTTCTCTTGCTAGAGGTAGGTTACTATAACTGGTGATCCTAGGGGGATGGGGGGTTCCATGTACAACTGCCATCAGTACCCATTTGTTGTCATGGATATCTCTCTTGCTAGAGGTAGGTTACTATAACTGGTGATCCTAGGGGGATGGGGGGTTCCATGTACAACTGCCATCAGTACCCATTTGTTGTCATAGATATCTCTTACTAGAGTTAGGTTACTATAACTGGTGATCCTAGGGGGATGGGGGGTTCCATGTACAACTGCCCTCAGTACCCATTTGTTGTCATAGATATCTCTTGCTAGATGTAGGTTACTATAACTGGTGATCCTAGGGGGATGGGGTGTTCCATGTACAACTGCCATCAGTACCCATTTGTTGTCATGGACATGTATCTCTGTTGCTAGAGGTAGGAAACTTGTAACTGGTGATCTCAGAGGGGAGTACCATTAGCACCAATTTGATGTCATGAAAATCTCCCTTGCCAGAGGTAGGGAGGGGGAGTTATCATATACAACTGCAGTTAGTATCCAGGAACAGTAATATTTGTTACTCTGTTCTTCACAACAAATACATTGTTAGGCTTTGAAGTTATTTAAAGTTCATCACTATTCCCAGGCACATTTTAGGCTCACTCCATGGACAACTTGTCGATGATTTGTTTCGGCTCATTTGGAAAGAAATCTAGGAGGATATGTGACTAGTTGGTTACGAGCTTTGAGCCCTGTATCCCAAAATGTTACTTTCCATATCTAGGCACATGTACGTGTACTTTCCATTCAATATATGACTGACCGATTTCGTGTGTTGTGATTGGTCAATTTCAGGTCCGTAAGTAGCCGTACGGACCTCTAGCTCTGGAGCGGCTGTCATTTACAAAGAGTTTGTAAGTACTGTTTTGCAAACAAAACAAAAAACACTCAAAATAATCCAGCAATTCAACGAGTTTGTTCACGACGACGTCTTGACTTGCCTAATTTCGAAGTCAAGTTGTGTCCTGAAATAACCGTAAAAACAGCCCCCAAATGAAGAAGATGAATACCACTTGTCAAAATGTCAATAGATTTCTTTCCTTTCCGGGTCTCACTTGCTTCATGTAATCAACAAAGCCGTATAATAAACATCTTATTAGTCTCGTTTGCTCCGTCCGTACGGCAAGTTATGATCCTTGTTTTTTCATTCCTTGTTTTCATGGCTTACGCGCTTTGCGCTTGGGCTATAAAAGGAAGGGAAAAAACTCGGTCCATAATTTGCCGTACGGACCTCGCATTTGGCTGATAAGAGGTTAGATTGTGCTCAGCAGTTGTTTTATATCATCTTTCAGATTCTGTGGACGTAAATGTAACTCCTGACAAACGCCAGGTATTCATCCAGGAAGAGAAGCTGTTGTTGTCCACCGTTAAGACATCTCTCAAGAAGATGCTTGAACCTTCATGCTCTACCTATGATGTGAATCAGGGGCTTAAGAGCCAGACTAAACTGGCTCCTTCATTTTCAGTGCTTCAACAAAAATATCAGCAAGATGAAAATTGTGAAACAAAACACGTTGCTGCAGAAGCAGAAAAGCGAAACTTGGAAAGATCTGACAGTGATAAAGGAGTTTTTCCTTCACTTGCAAACTTTAAGAGAAAACTTGGCATGTCCGGTATTGGGTGTGGTGTCAAAAGCATTGAACCTCGTGCAAAACAGGCAAAATTAACGGCAATGTTTAGTCCATGTGCAGAGGAAAAATCTCACTCAGTTATTGGCCAGCCAACTCAGAGTTGTAGCAGCTTACTTGATTTAACCAATGGATACGCTGCAGAGATCGGGGGAGAATCTGATACATGGCAAGCCGGAAGCAGCAACACTGTTCTAGATAACAAATTGGAAAAAATTCCTCGTGTAACATCATCTTCGGATCTTAAGATAAAATCAGAAAGAAAGGTAATGACGTCTACTGATTATGACGGAGAACTTCGACCTTTCGAGGCTTCCAACACACTTACATACGCGTCAACGTCGACTAAACAACTAACCTCTCTTGTTAAGTATGTGGATGAACCAGAAAATGTTGGCTCGGCAGTTTTTGTAGTGTCTGATACGGACGATTTAGACACTTCCAACTCGTCAGCGAAGACTGTTTGTGAATCTGAGGAAAGAAACTGCAGAATGGAAACGAGCAGTCCAGGGAATGAAAATCTTAAAAAGAACACTTTCAGTTTTGCTGAGACTGTAAGATCACGAAAGTCGGTAAAGGTTGACTTCAACTTGAAGGAGGTGCAGAGGGTTTGCAAATCTAGTGCTGTGCAACATAAAGCGCGTGCTGCAAAGGCCAGGCTCTTCCGTGCTAAGATTGCCCCTGAAAGTAGCCAAAATGCAGAAGAAGAGCTGAGAAAGCATGTATCTAAGGAGATGTTTTCCAAGATGGAGATCCTGGGCCAGTTTAATCTGGGTTTCATTATTACAAAAGCGGGAGACGACCTCTTCCTCATAGATCAGCATGCTTCAGACGAGAAGTACAATTTTGAAGATCAACAGCGCAATTCTATGCTCAAAAGCCAGAAGTTGATTCTCCCGCAACATCTTGAGCTCACAGCTGTCAATGAGAGCATCCTCGCAGACAACCTTGAAGTGTTTCGTAAGAATGGCTTCGACTTCGAAATTGACGAAAATGCTGCACCAACGAAGAGAGTGAAGTTGACCTCACTGCCAATGAGTAAGAACTGGACCTTTGGAGTGGAGGATATCGAGGAGTTGGTGTTCATGTTGAGTGATTCACCTGGGACAATGTGTCGACCGTCGAGGGTGAGGAAGATGTTTGCGAGTCGGGCGTGTCGGATGTCTGTCATGGTTGGGACAGCGTTGGATCATGCGCAGATGAGGCGCATTGTGGGCCATATGGGGCGGATGGATCAGCCCTGGAACTGTCCGCATGGCCGGCCGACCATGAGACACTTGATTAACTTATGCATGATATCATCGCCAGAATGAGTGAACAGTAACGGTTTTACTTAAAAACAATGCGTGGATGTCTGAAGGTTCGATTTATAGTCAAAAAATCAGAAACGTGTCTTTATAGATTCAACCTGCAGGCAGGAAGTTCAACTACTCGAGTCGGGCTTTCAAGCGCCTGCTGTTGAAGACTAGGCACCTTTTTCTCACTGATAGTAACGAACTATATGTGTATGTTCATTGTTGCCGGTAAAGCAACATAAAATTGAGTTTGGTCGCTTTTAGTTAATGTCATTAGTGACGATAGAGATCGTAACTCTAAAGTGAAATAAAGATCTATTGTACATTTCAATGTGTAAAAGTAAAATAAAAATGTCGGTCAAAAGGTTAAAATGTTTATTTGAGACGCGTATTTCTTTGGGTAGTGAATCTATAACACTGAAACAGTCTCATCCCATGTTTTTCTTGTATTACTGACATTTCAGAGATCTCGAGAATTTAGCCTTGGAAACAAGAATCAGTAGTACAACTGTACCTACTTGACGAATTCTGTAATTGGGCCATAGGCAGACAATCCGTAAAGTTCCAGGAGATATGAAGATCTTTCAGGCTTTTGCAATCGTTTTGACACGCGGTTTGATCGCACACTGTTTAATTTCAAACATTTACTGTAATCAGTTTTAAATGACTGATTTAAGTTTGTTTAGAGCGATCAAAAAATATCCTCCATAAATACCATAAACTTCATCCTGTGAACTCCAAAACACGAGGTGAAGAGAGTATTTTACTTCACATATCTTGCGGCTTTTGTGTAGCCGTGAGTGATTTGATGACTTTGGGACGCTTGATTTCTCGCTAGGCTGCGGACGCTCGCCAAATATTTAAGCGTGTTTTGTCTCGTCTAATTTCTGCAGTTAAGCCTGAAATAGGGATCGGAAATTGTTTTTTCGGGTCTTAAATAGGGTCAGGGGTTAACTGAAAGACTTGGGCGGCACACTCCACCCAAAATATGGATGATATCCCTCCCCCCACATACACACTCACCCTCCCGGGGAAGATTGGAACAGATTACTCAGTGTTCAGGAGACAGTGATCTGGTGTTGAGGTTCACTGACTTTACCAAATGTCGATAATTAACTATGGACAGACAAACTAATGGTAGACAGCATTGGAATACATTATAAATTCACTGAACATGTGACAAGTTATTTAAGTCGAGACAGCTTTACTGGGCGTAACCAAAGATCGAGCCCAGTATATATGTGTCGACTTAAATATTATGTCACATTGGGCAAGGCTGAATCCAACAAGTACTTTATTTTTACGAACAGAACATTAGAATTGCCGTTTCTTTGATGGTGTTTAAAAAATTTAAGAGCAACTGAAGATGCGCAGTGAGTGAAATATTACACATTAAATGTGTACATGCAACGCATGACTCGGCAAGTGAAAGAGAACCGATTTTAGTGCTTTCACATCCAAATCAAATTACGCCTTTTTGGTGACGTTATAACGTCTAAATTGGGTGTCTAGTATATTTGGTTTGCACGTGACCGAAATGGCGTGATGTGTAGTGGCAGACCCAGGGGGGATGGGGTACCGGCTCCCCCCTTTCGTTGCCCAAATTAATAGTTTTACTGTATAGTTACACTGACATTTATATGTGTTGGAAAATTTCTGACGCAGTGTGCCCTTCCCTTTCAAAAATCTTGTATCCGCCACTGAGTTGACTGGGAGTCAACGCAAGTGTTTCCGGTGAGGAATATTACCCTGGTCAATACTAAACTGCGCATGCCCAGCTATGGACTCCAATCACAATGGAGGTGACTGTCCTAAACTGTTAAATTGGCACAAGTATAGCAGAACTTTTAATTTCAATTTTTTTAAAAAATCATGTGATCATGCAGGGTAGATATTAAGATACTCTAGTCTTCGATAGTTAACAATTAATCTCCGAAATGGAGGTGATTAGCGCAGCCGTTCTCACCGAGGAACGAGACCTATATACTGAGTTTGCTGCTCACCGACACAGCATGTTTCAAGACAGTGAATAGAAGTAAAAACTGAAGGAACTTTAATTTTAGATTTCGCTCATTACTAAGCCGCGCGTGCTCGCGTCTGTGCTCGCTCAGTTCAGCATTTTTCACTGATTGGTTATATATATCTTATTTATAGAAAGTTCAGTATTTAGTATGGCTGGACTTTGTTATTTATAGTTCGAGTCTTACAGTATTTTGTATAGCTCGAAGGGCGAGTCAAAAGTACAAAGGACGAGTAACTATATCCAACCATTCTTCGTCCGCTAATACATGTATTGGATAGCTTTGGACAGCCGGCACATCCATCACTATTGATATACCGTATTTCATAGTAAGCGTTGCCCATCTTGCATTTGAGTGTAGATAAGCGCTATAAGTTATTGTTAAATATTGCAGTGTATTGGATGAAACTGAAAAAGATTTTTTTTTAAAAAAGGAAAAAGAAAGAAAGAAAGAAAGAAAAGAAACAGACAGAAAACGGTAATAACAACTGCAATGCACTGTGGGACAGCACGGGGAATCCTCCGTGGTACACAACATGACGTAATAAATGAAGTACCAAACTCAGAAATCAACAGAAACAAAATGGCGGCTCTGGTAAGATTAGTTTATAGTTAAAATACTGGTTATAAAACGAAACATAGAAAAGAATGTTAATGCTGGATTATAAGTTAATCTTGTTAAGACGTTGTTAACTGTGAAAACGTTTTTAAGACACTTAGAAATACTAATAGTTTATTCCATGTTCATAATTTATGTTATTTGTCGACGCAACTATTTCGGTTTGACGTTGCCTCTTTGGAGAGCCAAACAACCAATTTACCTTTAGAACTACAACAACTAGCTACTTGCACGGACAAAAATCGAACAAATATGCATTGTTTAGTTGGTTAAATTGCTTCTCACGAATGCATCGCGCCGCTGTCTAAAACAGGGCGCAATGGTTTGCAACTGAAGTGAAAGGCTTGTTTTGAAACTGAATACCTCGAACAGTCATGAATCGAAATCAGATTGTTCGGATATCGATGACCATAGCGATTTCGTAGCTCAGTTTATTATTCACCAAGCCATAAATCACCAGAATTTTATAACAGTTTTCCTGCCATGACACATTTTTTTTTCTTTCCTTGTGCTATTACCTTAAACCTATCAAAAGACGTCTCTCGGTTTGTAAAAAAAATAGCTGAGGGCTTTTTCATTAAAAACCAAACATTAATTGCCCGCTTGGAGCTAAATATAAATGCACATTTTATCTTCATGTTAAAAAGATCTCACACTCATTCGTTTTTCTCGCTTGTAAGAGATATTTGTGCACAATTGAAGAAAAATTCGAGGCCATGTTATTCAAACCACATTATAGCCTATCATATAGTCACATCACCCATCAGCTGTGCGGCAACATACATGTAAATGCATGCATGCATTACAGTACAGTACATGATAATGTGTTGAAATCAATAGGTAAATTGCACTCTGTTCAGTGAGGGTTTGTGGCAGACAGTAAACAATTGGACTTTCTCTGACAGTTGATCACAGCCGAGGGAGGCTGACCATATTTGATTGTGATAAAACTTAAAAATACTGATCAATCTCTGCTCAGTGAGTGTGGCAAAATGAGGTCATTCATGTCACTGAAAAATGAAAAAATTCAACCGGCCAGAGCATGGCTGATATCAGTAAATATTGACAAATATTCCAAGCTTTGAGCCCATGGCTAGAGCATATTAATTTCATGTTCTTACCAATCATGTGATTTAAATGGTGTGGAAAGCTATGTTTCACATACTGTATGCATGTATATATGTGTGTGTGTTAATTAACTGGTTTTAACAGTATATTTAACAGACAGATAAGTGTTTCGTGTGGTGTGATTGTCCGGGTGAGAGTAGTTCTCAGAAGAACTGTTCTTGGTGACTGACGTTTCGACTACCTGTGCGGAAGTCATCTTCAGAGTCAAGTGAAAAGTTGTAGTCAGTTGGTGATG
>JAOBYE010139666.1:0-18723 GCA_025403585.1 Parazoanthus swiftii | reverse complement strand
GAAAAGCGCTTCCTTGCAGAAAAATGCTTTCTCTTATTTCTTCTTCTTCGAGTTAACGCTTCGCGCGCGTCATATAGATTACAACTAACCATAATACCCGTTGGCTCATAAAAGAGCCGTGAACTGTGCTGAAGCTCACTGGAGCATAAACTTTGCGATTTAATGGAAACACGTGTAACAAATTAATGGCGATCGTCAGCGATCATATGGAAACTAGGCTTTAATAAAGATTAAATAAAGATTAAAGTTAAAGTTGCAAATGAAAGAATTTGGCAGCTCGATATTATAACATCGTTACCTAACACTTCATTGACACCTGCCTGTAGTTTCCACATTGAGTTTTCGGCGTATATGTCGTGGATATGTTGCCAAAATCCAAGATGACATCGATTGTCGAACAAATTCATGTGTCAAAGACTACTCTGATATATAAATAAGTGACAGATGTTCGTCTCATAAACTTTATCAAGTGTCGGATTTCAGTCCACCTAGCGTTCGAAATCGGTGCTCTGTTCACTCCCAACAAAACTGAGAATAAGCAAAAGATACTAATCATGACCTTACAATTCTGTTTGTTTGCTTTAACGCTTATATTTTTGGTCGCGTACTCGGCAAACCTATATAAGATATCAGTTGAAAGCTTATGAAGTTGACGAAGCTTACGAAATTATCGGATTTTTCTTTCATATCTTTTAACTGAGAAGAAACGGAAGCCTGCTTTATCGCGGGCTAATGATCATTTCCTTCAAGAGGGTATACGATTCAAACTCAAGACTGTGTCCGGGGTTTCATATTAGCTGATTAACAGTAGCAAAGTTTCAGAGCCAATAGTCAGCACAATAACGGACGACAGAGCTGCTTTGTGAGTCCGCACAATAACAGACGACAGAGCTGCTTTGTGTGTCAGCACAATAACAGACGACAGAGTAACAGACGACACAGCTGCTTTGTGTGTCACCCAATAACAGAGCTGTTTTGTGAGTCAGCACAATAACAGACGACAGAGCTGCTTTGTGACACATCACAATAACAGGTGACAGAGCTGCTTTGTGTGTTACCCAATAACAGAGCTGTTTTGCGAGTCATCACAATAACAGACAACAGAGCTGCTTTGTGAGTCAACACAATAATAAATAACAGAGCTGCTTTGTGTGTCACCCAATAACAGAGGACAGAGCCTATTTCTGTGTTAACATAATTATGGCCACGATATTGGATAGAGCTGCTTTATGTGCCACAGCAATTAATTACAGATGATAAAGATACTTTGCACACCCGCTTAAATAACAACTTACCTTTTTAAAAATACACTGTATATAATATCCCGTGTTCGCAGATAAAACTCACTTCTTTACTCGTTTGCGTATAATCCCCAGTAAGATCATGCGTCTCGAAGCAACACTGATGCTCTTCGTGGTTTTGTGTACACTGAGCATGTGTAGCGAAGCATCCGCTGACCAAAGACTGGATCAAAGAAACGCCCATCTGATCAACGATGGGCCAGGAGCGTTAAGACAAAGACCAGGCCGAGCGATGCGACAACGCAAGAAAAGGCGAAGAAAGCCGGGTCGATGGACCACTTGGGGCAAACGGGACCTTGAAAACCTGCTCACACAGCTTTAGTGACATCAAGAATAAACTTTGTGGTTACAATGTTTATGTACATGAACTATGCTGCTGTGAAATAAAATGACACTTTTGCTTAATTTTGCTTATTGATATTAACCAAACACTGCAAGTTTGACTAAGTTTTCTCAGTATGTCGGCGACTTTAAAGTACGGGAATATTGAGCAATTCAAATGACATCGATTTAAACGAGCGGCCAAAGACACCGTGCAAGCATCGTAAAGCAATATTTAAATACTAAAACGAAGCTGGTGTATATAATTCGATACTTTGAATTCATTGTAAGTCTAAATTTTGTCAGTATTTTGTCGTGTCGTTTACAAAAAGACGGATAAGTGAAATTTAAAATTTTTATGTTGGAAGAAATATCCGTTTTTTGTTCAATGTGATTGCGATTGTTTGTTTTTCCAACTTGGTCGAAAACAATTATATCATCTGAGTTCGGAGTTACGCGTCCGCACAAATGGAAGTCGAGTTAATGTAGTTTATTTCTTGAGCACTGATATATTGTCTGTGGATAAAAACTGTTTTTGGTGTGTTTTTTAAAAACACTTGTCGCATTAACGATTCCAAGGAAACGTTTTCCGTTTGTTCACAGTGTCTTTGCTCTAACTCTAAGGTATCTCGACTGACAAAAAATTTATGGTAAACTGTTGCCGAAAAAATATTACGGTTGGACAAAAACTCCAGGAAACAATCTGATCTGTCACTCATAATGAGTTTGATACGGAAACACGTTGGAGCGCTGTGATTTTGCTTTGTTTATATGCTTCAGTTGCCGTTAATAATGCACAATATTTGCACGATGATGCGTCTTTTTCATGTTTGTGTTCGTAACAAAAGCTTAGAGGCATTTAATGACGTAGGTCTGTCTGTAAACTTTCCCCTAGGGCAACAATCTCCTTGGCTTTCTTGACCAATGCATCCCCCACTGAGACATGGCATGAGAATCTGAATAATTATAACTTGTTGAAAGTTTACAATAATTGTTATTAATGTCAAAGACTACAATAAAAATAAATTGAGGTAAATGATTTATTTGACTTGAGTTATTTTTATATTTAGCATTAGTTGCTGCCATGTTTGGAAATGGTAAAGCTGCGCAGCTTCGCTCTGTTGAGCAAAGATTCTTTTGCAGTTTGCGTCAAGAGCCATTGATACTGATGTCTGGGGAATTGAACCAGCAAACACTAATTCGTTTCTCTGTTCAGAACCTGGAAAATGCGTTCCAGTTATTGAGTTACTGTGTATTAACATTAATTAAAGCTTGTTTTCTCCTGATCCTTTTTATAAACTCGAACGAAGCTGGTGTAAAACAAACACTAAAACACCACAACGTGTCGCACTGGTAATAGCATGCTTGACCAAGCTTGTGGATTTGGGTATCACAGAACACATATCAACAACTTGCAAAATATTCTATGACAAATAATTTGAAAGTTAGAGTTCTCATTAGCATTCTTTTGCACTGAACTCAGTGTTTTAAAGATCAAACTATTTTACAGTAACAAAACTGGTACGAAACATAACGGACGAAAGTGAGAAAGAAGTATATATCCGGTTCATGTTTAGTTTGAAACAAAAGGCAAAAAGAAAGACGATGAGCCATCAGATGCATTGGTTTGTTTGCTTACATTTACCGTATATGCAAGTGATCTCCATATTAAGAAGACTTCCGGCCCCTTAAAACATTATCATTGGTTCTGCATACCATAAAAGAGCCTCAATCTTTTTTCTATAAAAGAATCATTACAAAGCAGGCAAAACATAAACCATTACAACGATCATGATCTCCGACATGGTGGCTCAGTGGTTAGAACACTTAATTATATGCATGAAAAAGGTTATTGACTCTGATTGGCTTAAAGCAACAACCACTGAAGCATATTCTTGTTGTGAATAAGCTGCTGAAAAGCCCCGTATGATGTAACTACAGAAAATACAATCCGATTGGCCCAGAAACATTGCTAATCAAAACAAACCAATCATGTGCGACAAGAAATTGGTGTAATCTGACGTGCTGTGCGTGGTGTGACAACAAACTTGATCATCCAGAATTCAATTCCGAATTCACTCGATTGTAATTTCCCTTGCTACCAAAAATGTTTCTCAAACGGAGAAAAATGTCTTTTCGGATCTTTTTCTTCTTCGTATTTGATAAGATGAAAGACGTTTTTAGGTACTTTGGACGAGAAATTGATGATATGCAACTAAAGCAATCCCAGTTGATCGTCCAATAAGTTCGATTCCGGCTCTGTCTTCTCCAATATTTAAAACCTTTCCAAAAGAGCTAAGGGACACATGTATTTCCTTTTTTTTTCTTTTTTGCCTTATTGTTTGTTTCTTTGGTGTTGAGTACTAAGAGGCATCAAAACGAAATAAAATAAAATTCTGCATGTTTTACAACTCGCTTCCCCTGGGCATAAAAGTCCACAGTCGCTAATTATAAATATGTAAAGAATATTTTTTCCCTTTTTTTTCATGTCTATGATTAAGCGGCTCGTGGTATTTAAACTTTTTGGAAACTTCACTGATCCAAAACAATTCCAAACTGAACACGAAACCGAGTGTCTACTGGTACTGACAACCAAGTGGTAGACCCATCCTCATCTCGATCGCTTCAGTTGTTGGTTTATTTTGGTTGACAGTTGCATGTCTTGCATGGCCAGTAACTCGGAACGAGATAAAAACACATTTTGATGAATATGATGGTCATCAGAGAGGGCAACTGAGACATGCTTGGACGCAAACAACCAAGTGCAAGTTTAAGAGGGAAATTGGACTCTTGGCGATTATATACTTAACAAAATACCGCCTTCAAAATTGTTTTCTGCCGATAAGCTTTCAAGGATCTACTTGAGCAATAACTAAACTGGTTTTAACTAATAGTTCAATTCATTGTTTAAAAGTACGACAAAAACGTAACTCTGTCATAAATCGCCCTTTTGCCTTACGGATCGCGCGGAGTAACAAACTATATAACATATAATCGCTTATTCTTCTCACGATGCATTTTGTCTTTTAAAACTTACTGCTAGGTAAGTTTCTTGCATTTCTTTATACGAAGCACAGTACTCAGAGCGCAACGAAGGGCGGAAAGAAACGCCTGAACTGGACAAATAATTGGCTAGATGCTGGTGTAAAATCAAACTTATAATTTTAAATAGCTTAAAAGAAATCTTGAATTTAATTAGCGTGGATTACCTACGTATGTCTAGATTCGTTCAGTCTTGTAAACAACCTGTTCTAAATTTGCCATTTTCATCCCGAGGCATACGAATTCCTGTAGGTTCAACGCATTCAATTTGTAAGGTTTTAATCAGTACTTCAGATTATTAGGAAGTTCATACAACTGCATTACAGAAACACCAAACAAAAACACCACGTTTAAACTAAATGGTAAAAGATCGTGGGTCCAACATATCGGTTAATCGTGCAGAGTCAAGGGTAGATATTATAAATGGCATTTATGAGCTCATTTTTAGCAGATCAATCTGAGTATTACATAACAGATTCGCAGTTATACGACAAAGTCATTAAAACTATGAGCAAATAGAATTGTTGTTGTCATAGTTTATAAGAACAGTTGATCTTGCGGAACGTGAAACTGTTTGGTAACTATACACAGAGGTCATTTAGAGGAATACCCTCGAATTAAGTTACTACGCAATACATTGCGGTCAAACTCCTTTGGAGAAACTGAATGCATGCTGTCCTATATTGCCCACGCGGATCATTCTCGTTAAACACTCCCTTTAGGGGCCTTCAGGCAGTTAGGCTTGAAATGTCAGTATAAAAGTGGGGCGCAACTTGTCCAAGAGTAAGAAATTTCAGTTTGGGAAAGAAATCAAGTCTACTGTTACATCCACATAACTTGCCAAATTACCACGGAAGCACAACAGGCAGAGAGATGACGTCCAAGTCTTTCACTGTTCTACTCATTTTCTGCTCTCTTGTGTCACTCGTTCTAACCTTCGGAGACAATGTTGGCCAGATAGGCAAACGCTCAGTCAAGGTAAACTCTTAAACAACATTATTTCTAATTCTAGTTATAGTTTAGTGTTGTTCGAACTTCAATCAGTGTGGCTCAAAGATTTTAGATGCTGGATGAAATACTGGCCTTGTGAGATAGTTTGCAAGGACCTTAAGTTAACTTTCTTACAAACTAATAAAAGGTAATGATGACTCAGCGATGCTGCAACCGTGTTCAAGCTATGTGTTGTACAGCATGCAGAGAAAATTTGGTTGAGAAGAAGGAAACAGTGTTTACGTTTTTTCTAACGGCACGCAAATCAGGAGGGTTCCTATAGCTTAGAAGATAATTTTATTTTTTTGTTGCCAAACATTCATCAGTCAAGCCAAAATGTGCGTTTAAATTTTTGATTACACAGACAATTGCTTTTTCCCTTAGCAAAGAAAGTCCAGCTCCTAAATAGTGAAACTGGCGTCATAAATCGAACTAGTAAAACGGTGAAGAAATTTTCAAATTATAGTTCAATAGTTTATAGTTTGTAAGTTTTTATTTAAAGTTTTTTTTTAATCTCTCTTGTTCAACGCTTAGCAACGTTCGACCGTATTCATTAGGAACAATAAAGGAACTGTACCATTTTTAGTTTTATTGTTGTTATTTCTGTTTATACAACAGTTTTGAAGGAAAAGACGTTTTTGTGAAATGATTCAGTTTTCAATTCAGTTGAACAAAACCACAACGCCGCACAACCATTGCTGTATGTTGAACTTTGTTGTTGTTTCTTTTCCAAATCAGCGACTGCAGTTAAAGCGAAATCTTCAAGACGTGTGTCACTTAGCGGCGCAGCGCTGTGAACAGGAAGGGAAAATACCCGAGAGTCGGGCAACTCGCACTGTCCATTTCAAGAAAAGAGCCTTAAAGGCAAGTTACCAGAACATACAGATTATAAAACTTTCCTTTATTAAGACTGACCAGACTCGACACAGCTTGTGATATGTATAGTTACTTGCTTGTCTGTCTTCAATAAAAAAGTTCCTTAGTTTGTGTACTTTCAGATCAAAGAAGCAAGTTTACCTTTTACAATATTTTTCATGAACAGGAAGAGTGGAGGAAGCAAATTCACCCTGAACTGGCCGAGCTCGTCAAAAGCCAACTACAACTAACCCAGGGTTAATAAAAATTCGGTAGTCCTACATTTCGAAGAATGTGTGAAAAGGTTAACCGATTCATAGGTTAAATTTTAATCCCGATAGTACCAATCGAAGCTTTAAGAAACTGCTCGCCACTCCTCAAAATCGTTCTAATCATGTGAGCTCAGCCCCTTTAACACCGTATATTCCCCGCAAACGGAAAACTGCCATTGTGACCCTTCTTCCATCTCTTCACAGTACGTTAAACTGCAGCAGGTTCTTGGTGGTCTTTGCAGCTTCGCTTCCCGGCACTGCTGAGAAGTCAGCCGCTAAGAATGTCTCGTGCATGTAACGGAATGTACAATCCAGCATGTAAGACTTGCTGATCGGTGGTGAAACAAGAACAATATCACAATTGACTTTGGAAATTGATGATATACTTAGTTGAAATGACAGGAAAATGAAATGACTGAAATGACAAGTTGTTCAATTGAAACGCACGTGCTGACAATGCCCGAGCGTTTCATAAAGATTCTCTCGGAGAAAATGCTTCAGTAGAGAGACTAGAATTGTAGTTGTAGTTTCATTCAAGGAAAATCGAGTAAAAACCTCAAGTGGACTACAATGCTTGTATACTCTAATTTTAAATAAATTTAGTTGCCAAAATACTAAATAAATACAACGGTGGGTAGTTTCGACAATTTGAAAGTTAATTGAAAAAGTGATGGGCAGTTAGAACCTACGTTCGCTTTATGACAGAATCCAAGTGGGAATTGATGGGAAAAGAATGAACATTCGTGACTATTAACGGAAAAGTTCATGCAGATGAACAACATTGAATGAACGGGAAACAGTGAATAAAACGTCGTGTGTGGCTAGCTGACGTAAAGAGTAAAATCTGGAAGAGACGATAAATTTAACACTGTGGCATCTTTGTGGGAGGCCCAATCTAGCGAATTTTATATAGTCGACACACTGCTAGTTTTTCTGTACTCGTTAAAGGCAAATCTAGCAGCTCTGCGTTGCACTGATTGGACTCCGGGCGGCGTAGTCGAGTACTCCAGTAAAGATGTAATGGAATAAATAGAATAAGATAAAGTGCTCTGCAAATATCCCAAGTAAATTATATCTGTTTGTTAGGGCCCCGGCTCATTATATCTGTTTGTTAGTGCTCATTATATCTGTTTGTTAGTGCTTATTATATCTGTTTGTTAGTGCTCATTATATCTGTTTGTCAGTGCTCATTATATTTGTTTGTTAGTGCACATTATATCTGTTTGTTAAAGCTCATTATATTTGTTTGTTAGTGCTCATTATATCTGTTTGTTAGTGCTCATTATATCTGTTTGTTAGTGCTCATTATATCTGTTTGTTAAAGCTCATTATATTTGTTTGTTAGTGCTCATTATATTTGTTTGTTAGTGCTCATTATATCTGTTTGTTAAAGCTCATTATATCTGTTTGTTAAAGCTCATTATATCTGTTCGTTAGTGCTCATTATATCTGTTTGTTAAAGCCCATTATATCTGTTTGTTAGTGCTGTTTGTTAGTGTTTATTATATCTGTTTGTCAGTGCTTATTATATCTGTTTGTCTGTGCTCATAATATCTGTTTGTTAAAGCTCATTATATCTGTTTGTTAGTGCTCATTATATCTGTTTGTTAGTGCTCATTATATCTGTTTGTTAGTGCACATTATATCTGTTTGTTAAAGCTCATTATATTTGTTTGTTAGTGCTCATTATATCTGTTTGTTAGTGCTCATTATATCTGTTTGTTAAAGCTCATTATATCTGTTTGTTAGTGCTCATTATATTTGTTTGTTAGTGCTCATTATATCTGTTTGTTAGTGCTCATTATATTTGTTTGTTAGTGCTCAGTGGCCAAACCTTGCTGGTTATCCCTTCACTACCTCCAGTAAAGGACTGACAAGGGAGGTATATGAGCGAGCTTTCACTTTCACACTGTGCCCAGGAACGCTTAGTAGCAGACGATTCCTACAATATTAAGTATTCCTGTTTCTATCACGGGGAAGAAAGCAAGCATTGCCTCGCTTTGTTTCGTTGAGCTCAATCTATTGACTTGATAGAGTTCTCAGTAGAACTCGATTTATTGCTATCGAATGCGATGCGTTTAATAACAGATAACCCGCGGAGTTAAATGAACGCACTTCCAGTTTTTGTTATACATAAAAACAGTTTTTATAGGGAGTGAATCAGATTCGTGGTTTTTGTGTCGCTATTATGGAGCAGCACGCTTTTAATAAGAACTGGAGAGAATCGCAAAATAATAATAGTAATGTTTATTATAATGCACAAATTCAACAATAGGTTTTCAAATGCGCCGTACAAATGACAATTGCTGACGTAAGCAGTTACAGAGTTCTAAGCTAACGGCCTAACTGCCGCAATGAATAAATGCAAGTCGGTAACTAATTACATAAAGAAACCTGAAATAGCAAGTTTTTAGTTTTTTCTCAGTAAAAAAAAGGTTGGTTCACTTGTACTCTTTACTTCAAACGGTAAGCTGTTCCATAGCAGCCAACCAGCTGGCTTCAAGTGAGGCCAATGTTCTTTCTGGCAACATTTTAAGTAAAAGTTTGTTGTTGGACCGAAGTCTATAAACCGATGCAGGTTTCAAAGGTATTAAATTAGAGATATACTCGGGAGCCTTTCCATTCAAAATTTAATACGTAATTAAAATATTTTTGAAACTAATTCTACATCAAACGTTAAGCTAATGAAGCCTTATTAACTTTAAAAGAAGGGTGTAGCGCGAAAACCTGGGTTCCTCGTGTACAATTCTGGCAGTCAGACAACCCATACAATAGTGAGTTAACTGGTGTTTAGACATTTATGAATGTGTAAAGGGTCTGCCTTATATATGGTTATAATGAGAGCAGTTCTCTTCGCATTCTTGAATAAATCTCAAATAAATAATGTTGGAATAAATAAGTTGTGTGAACTCTCTTTTTAACAGAGCCAAGTTTCAGTTTCACGTAACTTCTCCTCTTGGCATAACCGTAAAGTTTCACCAAGTCTATCAAAGAATTCCGTTGAACTGTTGTATGTTGCAGTGCAGAGCAGCGACGTCACACAAGTCGCGGAGAACACGCTCCAAGTCATCGCTCTGTGGAGGCCGAAAATATTAAGAACAGTCTTCATTATACATTTTGCCACAATATATCAGTCTTGTATGCTCAGTTAAACACATTTATACTTAAGTTACAGTTGGTTTTTATCATTAAAACATCTCATAAGAGGATAAGCCTTCCAACAATTATACATTCAGTTTCGACCTTTGACATTAAAGTAGTGTTAGGCCCCGTCCACACGGATACGATATTTTTGACTTTTTCTTTTCGGATTTAAAAAAAATCTCCGTCCACACGTAGCGTATTCAAGTCGAATTTGCCCGTCCACACGAATACGATGGTATTCGGATTAATTGTAGTACCTACCACTAAACGCGCGCCAGGGAGGCTGAGAATGAGGTATCACTCGTTCGTCCTGGACGAACCCAGAACGGCCGGGGACAAGGTTGTCTTTTAGTCGTTTTAATTGTTTTTGGCGACCATTTCGTTTATCAGACAACGCAAGAAGGTTCTAAATGTAGGCCCGCTGTTTCATATATTTGGTGTGCACAGTCTGAATAGCTAAACTAACTTGAACGCAGACTACAATACTTGAAATGAGTCTAAGAAGAAGAGCAACAAGCTCACGTTTTTCCGCCATATTGGTGAATGATTCATTGCTTGCTAAGAATTTCTAGGACATCGTATTAAAAAATATCCAGATTTGCCGTCCACACGGTATCGGATTCGTTGCGTATTTATTTTTTTCCACTCTGGAGAGCGGATTCAAAAAGTTCCGGATTCGCTACCGAATTCGCCGTATGCGTGTGGACGAAAGCCGTATCCGGAAAGAAAAAGTTGCGGATTCAAAAAAATCCGTATCCGTGTGGACGGGGCCTTACCTAATCGGATTTTAAAAAAGTTATTGAGATTGCTTCCGGCAGGGATCAGCCAGTACGTCAAAGGAAACAAAAGAAGAGAAAAGGGCAAAACTGATTCTGAAAGTTTCGACACATTTTTTCAAAACTCCACATTACCGGTTATAACGTTTTGCACAACTAGATTGTCATCTATAGCTCCGAGCGAAAGAAACCCTACACGACTACAAATCATTATTTCTTCATGTCAACCTAACTGCATGAAGTGGGCGAAGTATAAAATGATTTATCGTCAACATACCTTCAGTTCTCGTCTCTTGAAGTTAACGGTTCTTGCAATGCGGCTCTCGAGTGGACTGTGGTTGTTTTGTGAACAGTGTTTGAGAGCCAAGAGGCACAAATCTTGTTTGAGAGTTCGCTTTGACCTCAAAACCTTGAGTATAGAAAAAAACATACGTTACTTCTACAAATAATGCTAGCTACCACTTTCCAGCGACATGTTGCTTACTTGCTTATTTTGTTGGAGGTGTATAGTGGAGATATAGCAAAGCTAATTAGTGATTTACTGTTTTCAGTCTCTTTCTGTGATTAAGGATTAGGGTTAACTGGCTGACCCAACTCGAATATGGCAAACCTTTCGATACTGACGATATAACAGAATTTCAAAATGCTAACGTGTGAAAACCCACAAGTGAAGAAGTCATCTGACATGAAGAGAAGTGCATGCAGTTTAAAAAACTTATTAAAGACTATGGAATTGTAGAAACCCTGGTTTTTTTAAAAGTTAAAAAAAATTGGATTAAAAATTTCAAAACTTTAGTGTTAAAGTATGTTGTTAGCCAGTACATATAGGAGAATAGCCACAAGAGATAAAACTAAGAGACAGATTTTTGTCGCCTGACCTACATCAATGAATGATAAATGAATAAAAACTCCTAAAACACTTTCTTTCTTAAAACAATCAGCAAAATGGTCCGGTTATCTTAACTGATCGCTTGCCAAAGTTTCCAGCGTTCGCACCGAACCCTTCAGTTATCGAGACGACGTAACAAAGAAGCACCAGAATTGCAAGATAAACACTAACTTTGGATGCCATGGCTCAGTCTTCACTTAACTAGATTCTCTCTTAGTCAACTAGCTTTTCACCCTTCTGTATCATTTCGGACAACTTTTGTCCCTTTTACACATTTTGAACAGGTGGGCGAGCCGATGAAATAACATCACAGGTGTTTACCCTTGACGTACACAACGCAGTTCCTGATCACTTCCTGTTATTCGGTGGTTATGACGCGGATCAAGTGAACAGTGAAACGAATTTCATTTGTTCTTAATCGTAATTAAAATTACAAAGCGCAACCAGTTTATAAACGGATAACGAGCCAGTATAACTTCCGGATTAATTGATTAGCGTGAGTTTGAGTATTCTATGTACTATAATTAGTATTATACTGATCAGTAGCTATTTGACTTGATACCCGGACTTGAAAAGGTCAACTTTGAATAAATGGAACACATTTTAACTAACAATTTGAACCTTGCTTATTCGTATATATATATTAAGGCAATGAATAATACTGTTGAAGTTGTGTATCAAAATTTCGGTGGCCTGCATTTTACGTTCCAAATATTTGAGTGAGCTGTAGACAGGAACTTGAAGACTAAGGGAAAATCAGTTGTGGAGGGGAAAGGTGTAAGGGGAGAGGGGGTTCCCTGATCTCTTTGAACATTTACTGCGAATAGAGTCTGTACGTAGGTAGAAGCCGGAAACTACAGTTTGTGTAGTCAGTGATGAAGTCACAGACAAGTTTTACCTTATTCAGGTCGAGGTAATGGGTAGTGGTGGCCGGGGGGGGGGGGCGGTGAGAGAAGTGATGGTAAATCCGACCATTGGTTGCAGGGAGCAAAATCTCCCTTGCAAATGGAGAATAAGTGCTTGCATTCTTTATGACTTGCATACCTTTTCTTCACTATACTTCTATCCAAGAAATTCAATAATTTTGGAAAATTTGAAGTTATAAACAAAATGTCTTACGTATTGTCTGACCCTGTAAAAGAACGTGACGTAGACTCGTTTTGAGCCAATGCGCACAATTTCCATATAAAGAAATCCAACCCAACCACGAAATGTCTACGCAATGCGCCTAACTGGTGGGGACCTGCGGTGATTGGAGAAGCAAACAAGTATCGACACGTATGGATGTTATAGAGGTCATATCGTGGTTCTGAAGACTTGGGAGGCTGTACTTGATACTTTATCATTTACAAACTCCCAACAAATGTTGATTGAGCTGATTTGGAAAGTGGAATAATTCAAAACACTGGAGGTGGAAGAAGAGATGGGTTGGCGGTTCCCTCGTTTTTTGGACATTTACCACGCGTTGCTTTGAACGGCTTTGTCTAAAAGTACGTGACGCGGATTTGTTCTGAGCCCATACGCTTATTTTACTTATAACGGAAACCTGTAGACGAATTGCGTATGTAGCTCGTCTATTGTGAGGCAAGGCGGTTATGGATAACCTTAATCAACATTGTTCTTATGTACAAAATCTACAGTAACAGTTTTAAAAATCTCTTGCATCTGTTAGATCACGATATTGTGTTTTTAAAAAGTGTTTGCGAATATTTGGCTTATATGGGTAGCGCTGGGTTGATTGTCATAACAAAACGGGAATAAAAGGGGTTCGTTTGTCTTGAGTGTTTTTTTGTTTAGTCTTTAGATGTAAGTGCTACTGCGCAACACTTTTACTAAAAAGGGACGGATAGATCCGAGTGTCTGAAGGAGTGAAGATGACTTAATACAAATTCTTGTTTGTGTGTTTTCGTTCTTAGAACAGATGCGTTTGATGAGGGGTCTTGAGCTAAACCGAATGGAAATAAATGTTTGGTGTGATTTGAAGGTTTTATAGAGACGTTGGTCGGTTTGCAGTGTAGGTCAGTAGATATAGCTGTACTCCTTGTGATAGTAATGTTTGTAACGTCTAGAAATGCCAGTGTATATTTCCGGCCATATTGGTGTGTAAAAAGACAAACTAAATTTTATAGTGGAATGTAGTCGAATAAGATAATTAACAAGATCTTTTAAACTTTCTTCACTTTTTGTCTATATCATAAGATGTTGTCAGTATATCTCCACGAGACGTTGAAGGGTGGCATTAGAAAGTGCGTTGTGTTCGAATTTGGCTAAAAAATAGTTTGGCGAAAGAAAGGACCGTACGCGTGCTCGCTGTTTTACCTGTTTTCCGTACGTATTAGGCTCTTTTATTGATGCATGAGTCTTTCTGTGCTAATAGTTTTGCCTGTGCGTTTGTATAGAAACTGGTGTCAGAGTTCAACGCCCTCCTTGCGTGGTTTGTTTGTGTGTAGGGAAGATCGATACCCGTGAGGCATTGACGGCGAGCTATTTAATTTAAAGGTGCAGAGTTTGTTAAGAAAACTGCATATTCAGTCTGTGTCTCGAGTTTTATTGCAATAATGATGATAACTGACAATAATAATTATAATAATAATAATAATAATAATAATAATAATAATAATAATAAAAATAACAATAACAATAGTAATTATGATAATAATAAAAATTATAATAATAATAATAACAACAATTTAAGTGGTGAAAACGATAATAATAAGTAAATCGTATTTATTTAGTACTATATTTGAGCAAAATTTCTATTTTTCCCAATTTCTGTCAAACCAGAGTCATTTTTAAGACTATATACTGCTCCTCAGTCTGCTTATTCGAATCTGCACCTGTGAAGTCAATTCATAGTGACATTTGGCCTGCGTGCTTACCTAGTCATTAAGAAATATGAAAAATTATTGCGTTCATGGTTTGACAGCTTAATTTGACACCAAATCTGTCTCACGGTCAGGTTGATATATAAACATTTCTTAGTTTGCCGGGCAAATATTTATCCTTGTCTAACGGAAATTTTTGATATATGTCGATCAAGGCAGTTTGGATCAATTTTTCCGCAGCACTGACTGTCGTTAATTTTGACCTAACACCAGTTTCCATACGTCAGTACCATCTAACATTTGGAATTCAAATGTTGTATCTTTGAGGCCACGGAAAACAGAAAAATTAACCTTCGCAGTAAATAAATGGAATACACTGTATTTTCTGGGGTTAAGGGAAATACTATCAATATCGCAAATGTTGGCTACATTACGTAAATTCTTATATCCAGCTGTCTCATCATCTCATCAATAAACACGTGCATAATATATCAGAAAGTGTGACTACAGTTAACTTGGTCTCGCCTTCCATACCAACTGGTGAGTGAAGTTTTCTTCAAATTTTTAAATAAATATTAAACAGAGTGAATAAATATGTTTTGAGTGAATAAATATGTTTGCAGTGATTTTTCCCAATTGATAGTGCTGGTTTCCAGTTTCACTTTTATCTTTTTGGTCTGACCGTAAAGTTTCACCAAGTCTATCAAAAAATTCTGTTGAACTGTTGTAAGTTGCAGTGCAGAGCAGCGACGTCACACAAGTCGCGAAGAACACGCTCCAAATCATCGCTCTGTGAAGGCCAAAATTACAAAAATTATCAGATAGAAAGATGACTCTATTTATACGACCTATTACAACCTTATTCACATACAAATGGCAATGCTTGACATTTAAATCTTACAAAATGCTACGTGTCAAACAACTGTGAAATAAAGCTGCCATTTTAACAATTTGCACAACCAGACCATTCAATTGTTGGAAAAATTCGCCAACTGATATCTTGAATTTTAGTTTCTACACCGAACCACAACAGCTGTACTACGAATAATTTACTCTTCCTTGTTCTTTTAATAATCAACTTAAACAATTAAACTTTAATTCCATTATTTTTATCAGAGTTAATGATAATATGGTCAATTGCTGATACAAATACGTTTCAGTTAAAGCCAAGTTTTTGTCAAGGGGTCTACACTAAATAAGCAAGTATGCTTTAAAGTAGAGCTTATTACAACTGCAAATCAGTTTGTAGTTATTAGAAAATGTTGTAAGAAATGTTTGGAAGTGGCGAAATAAAGTTGATTGATTAATTGTTTGATTGACTTAAACTGCATGAATTAGAAGAAGTATAAAAATTTTTAAAAACAAGACGATTTATTGTCCAGCTTACCTTCACTTCTCGTTTCTTAAGATGAACGGTTCTTGAGATGCGGCTCTCGAGTGGACTGTGTTTGTTTTGTGAACAGTGTTTGAGAGCCAAGAGGCACAATTCTTGTTTGAGAGTTCGCCTTGGCTTCAAAACCTTGAAGGCAACAAAACATTGCGTACGTTAGTTAACAGAAGTAGCCGTACTGAAAGACGTTCTCGTTAAACATTTAACGATGGAAAGCTTTTGAAAAAAAGCTGCTACGGTGAACAGTGTTTGAGAATACTGCACATGTAGCACATAAAGAGATAACCTGGCATGAAAAGACAATATAGGACGCAAGATAAAAGGTAGTTTATCGTCGCCTGACCTAGTGCAATAACGACTCTTAAAACACGATCTTTCTTAAAACAATCAACAAAATAATCCGGTTACCTTAACTGATCGCTTGCCAAAGTTTCCAGCGTGCGCACCGAACCCTTCTGTTATCGAGACGACGCAACAAAGAAGCACCAGAGTTGCAAGATAAACACTAACTTTGGATGCCATGGCTCAGTCTTCGTCTTCAGTTGATTCTCTTTTCTCTTCAACTAGCTTTTTACCTTTTTGCGTCCTTTCCGACATTTTTTGTCCTTTTTATACAGTTTGAGCAGGTGGGCGAGGGTGGAAATAACATCACTAGTACTTACTCCCGGGCCAGGACCGTGACGAGTAGGGCGCGCATTCACTTCCTTGTTTGGTGATTGTGACGTCAATAGATGCCTGGTCAAGGTCTGTTTGGAACTGAACTGAAACGAAACGAATTTTTAAAAATTTAATTGTTCCCAATTTTAGATAGAACTACACACAGACAGTGAGCCGATGTAATTTCCGGGATATTTGGTTTGTGTTAGTTCGAACGTGCCTTATGATCTAATTGTAGTATAAGTATGCGACATCTTACTGACACGAAATTTGGAGCAAAGACATTTACAATGTGACCCTTGCCTAATCATATTAAAGTAATAACTGCGTTAAAGTGTGAAAAATCATTTTGTGGCCTGCACTTGACACTTAAGATAATTCGGTAAGCTGCAGACAGGAACTTAAAGATCGAGCGAAGATGATGGAGGCGGGGGGTTCCTCTGATCTCGGCCCCAAGCTTTTTCAAGCCGGAAACTGCTCTTATTACGTATTGAAGCAATCGCAGACAAACTCTAAGAGGAAGATATCTGTGACGCTGAAACGCCATGGGTTTTTCTATTCTGCAAACAAAACTTGTGTGCTCATTGGTTCACAGCAAACAATACCTCGAGCGAATTCCAAAGTTGAAAAACTTTCTCCAGCTTTTCTAAAACTGGAAACTGCACTTATTTATATGTTGCTGCAATCTTATTACTAATTATAGTTTGCAATCGTAGACAAACTTTCAACCGTCGAATTCTATCCGCATTTTTAATGCGACTAAACACAATAATGGCTCTACTAGCATTTTTCTTATTTACAAAGTCCCAACGAATTCAGATCAGTAAACTGATGCGGAAAGCGGAACTGAGATCAGATATGATCCGAATTTAAACAGACTGCGAAAATAATGGAAGTGGGGTGTGAGAGGAGGGAAGGGGAGCTGTATTCCTTGACCTTTCCAGATGTCATTGCGCGTTTAATCTGATCTTGGCTTAAGGCCGAAAATTACAGTTTGCGTAATCAGTGATGAACCCATAGACACTGTCCACAGACAACTCTTAACATCGCAGCTTTATCATGTTCGAAACTGAAACTACGTCTTGTAAACTGTCCAAATACCAAAACAAAACCGAATCAAAATACAGGAAAGAGTTGTTTGAGTTATAGATATAGGTATTTTAAAAACTTCTTATGACCTAATGACTTACGGCCTATCCAGACCTTGCAAGAGTGTTACAAATTGGGGGAACCAAAAACTAAAGACAATGCGTGATTGATCTTGTGATGTGCAGCTGTACTGGAAGATTTTTTCTGTTGCAATTTATTTTGTTCATTCGATGCCGTATCTCTCTTTTTGGCTGCATAATATTTTTACTGCCTTCACCCCTCCCCCCCGTCGCCCTTCCTCGGTGTTCCCACCATTGAATGTTTGATATGCGACCTTTAGGTTTTCACTTTCCATATGAGCTTGTGACAGCTACATATTGTTGCAAAACTTATCAGGTAATTAAATGTTTTTCCAGCTAATGCTTGTACTGCGAAAGTCTTAACAACTCTTTCAGGGCTTGATTCGAAAATACTAATAACCGCTATTTATAGCGCTTTTGAGTATAAACTCAAATGCTGGTCAGTAGGTTTTGCTCGTTGCGAGAATTATTCCAACTTGAATATGAAAAGTTTATGCTAGCAATAAGCAACATACATTTCAGTTTTAGCATGGCGGCATCATTTATACCCAAAGGAATCCAATGTTATCAATGATGTAAGATTGTCGAAAGAAAACTAAGGAATTAAAGGAATCTATAAGAGAACGTGACGCAGATTTGTTCTGAGCCCATACGCACAAGGAGCCTGATGACGTAGTGCGTCTATTGTGAGATAAATCAATTCAAACTTGTTTTTGTTTTCAAGTGCCCCTCCGTACGTAGCAGGCACTGGGCTTATTGTGGGGCACCGCGGTGGCTGAAAGAGTCCAGCAGTGCTGTCTGCCTGGGTCGCCGTATTTGGGCTTGCTGAATCAACACTGAAACGAAAGTGCTCGCATGACTGAGCCGAGTGGTTTGTTTAGTTTGTAGTAAAACAAATTTGAAATGATTCAGATCATATTTCTTCTGGAATTAAATAGTCGGAGCAAGGCGAAGATAAAGTCGACAATGACAATGGCTTCTTCAAAAAAAATGACCAGACCGAAACTAGATCTGCTTTAATAAAGTGGAGATTCTTCAGTTGGGACATATAGAATGATGAAAAAGAGTTATTCGTTATCTCCAACTTAAATT